>JBBPKD010000177.1:0-32484 GCA_038089075.1 Singerocomus inundabilis
CCGGGCTCTGAGCCTGGGAAAGCCCTTCCAAGGGCCCGGCCTGGCTCAGGGCCTCTAGGGCCTGGCTCGGGGCTGGCCCGGGGCCTGAGCCTGGGCCATGCCAATCACTAACTGTTCCTCAATAAATCTCCTACTAAACCTCATAGCTTTGCACAAGCAAACTGTAGTATTGATATGGACCTGGCATGTATGTTCGCATTTTTGGCAATCTAAGGTAGTTTAAGTAATGTTTCACACTCACATGCATTTTTTTTCCTTGATGACTTCTCCCTGTATTTATTTATGCATGATGGGGTTGACTTCTTGGCCCTTCAAACACTTCAGTAGATCATCATCGTGATAGAAATAGGCGCTGATCGAGGATGCGAGCACACAACTAACAAAGGATGTACTATGTACAAGTAAGTTTAAGATAGTTAATGAAGTGGAAAGACGAATGGCTCACCTCAGTCGTTGTGCGATGCAACGGACTGAGGTGCTCGAGTACAGGAGGTGCAGCTTATATGCCATGTAAATTGGGTGAAGTGTCCATATGGTCTGCCTAGGTACGAGCGATGGCAGCGCGTTGACCATGCGTACACCAGTTATCAATCTAGCCGGTCGCGGTCCGGACTGTGCGCACGCTTGTCCTTCCGACACATCGATGAAAGATGGATTAAGGGGATGCATAATACATATATGTATGTAACTAAGACAAGCTTACGGAGCACCAAGTGAAGAAGGCGATGTGATTTCGAAATGTCCCATTGAACCTGAATTAGTCTGCACTGCGAGAGGAGCTACGACGGAGGAAGGGGAGAAGGAGAACAACGCCAAGGGAGAAGAGTGGGAAAAGAGGCTCGACTACTTGAGTGTCCTATAGAACTCGATCGGGTCAGACATATAGGATTTGATGAACGTAGGCGACTCAGATTATGGTACCAAAGACCTTTTCGCTTAAGGTACGCTGCGACATTGGTGTATCCTGCGGTCTCCGCGAGCTCGAAGGAGGTATATCCCGTGGCATCGCGTACATACGGGTCACAGCCAGCTCTGACGAGGAAGTCCACGATAACCAGGAGATAGTAGAAAGGTGAATATTTGCCCTCCTTTATGGCAGCGTGTAGGATTGTATCACCATTGGGCGCGATGGCACGTACATCGGCCCCACGTTCAATGAATAAGGACACCATCTCCAAAATGTCTCCAGTCCATAGGCAATTCAACACAGTGAATAAGATGTCAGGAGGGAATGTTGCGTCACATAAGAGCAGGGATTTCACGGCGGAGGACAGTCGGCGAGTCACGGCGACTTGAATGGGGAGTTCATTATCAGCATTGCGAACGGAAGCATTGCAGCCAGCCTTGATCAGAATATTTGTCACATTTATACTCTGAATACCTGATTTCATCCACATAGCGCGGTGTAGTAAGATATTTCGATGTTGGTCTTGTGCGCGAACATTAGCCCCTTTACAAATAAGCGATGAGATTATCGACATAAGCTTGTCAGTGCCGTTCACGAGCTGGGGAACTTCGGGCCCTAACCGTAGTGCAAAAAATAGTATGTTGGAAGGAAGTGGTATGTCTTGTGAAAGTAGGAGGTCGACTAAGAAGGTGAGCTGACGATGAATAGCTGTATGGAGAGGGGTTTTTATATCAGGATTTGGTGCAAAGGAGCTATCACAAGCTTCGAAATGTAACATCATGTTTAGAGGAGTAGGCACCTTTGCATAGAAGGCGAGTGATAGCAGATAGTCCACGACAGACAGAAAACCTTGAGATGCAGCGAGTTGGATAGGTTGCTTATTAGCGGAATTAGGCATAAGGGAGTTGCAACCAGCCCTGACAAGTTCTCGTACAGCTATGTGGCATTGAAGCTCCGTGCGTATCGACATGGCCACATGCAAGAGCATATTTCCATGGTTCTCCCGGACATGCAGATCAGCTCCGTGGTCAACCAGGGAGCGAATCATCGACGATTGATGCCACACTACAGTAAAGAGAATCGCAGAGGATAATGGTATGACCTTGAACACAAGGTATTCCACAACATTATCGAGTCCTCGTCTCACGGCAAAGTCAAAAAGAGCTTCACTGCCAGGAAGGCAAGCGTTGACAAGGCCGTCGGCAGCGCCAAGGTAAATCCCTTTCAATTCCAGATATTTGGCTTCATCCCCTCCAGGTGAGCAGACTTCTTGGGATACTCTATCTTTCTCTTCTAGTCGGATGCGCATGCCATCCATGTCGCAGAGGAGCGCACGCAATATCGGTCCTTACCCTGCTGAATCGGTTTTCAGCAGGGATAAAATCCCCATGGAGGGACAGAGTGGTAGTAGGTAATTGACAACGCATTGGTACCCTCGTTTCGCTGCAATGTGAAGGGGAATTTCATTGTGTGAATCACGGGTTAAGGGGTTGCAGCCAGCGTCGATGTATTTTTGCAAATTTCAAGCAAATGGCCGGATTAAGTGATCGCATAGTGACATGCAATAGACTGTCCCCACTAGAGTTGAGAACATGTATGTTGGCTCCTTTACTAACAAGGAAGTGGTCAATCTCAGCTCTCTTCGCGAGAGTGGATTGTAACGCTGCAAATAGGATCTTCGATGAAAGAGGCACATCCTGTGAAAGGAAATACTCCACAACGGAAACGAATCCTCGCACCACAGTGATGTGGATTGGTGGTTTGTCGTCCGCATCGAGTTCACAGGGGCTGAAACCAGCCTCAACAAGGAGCTTCATGATAATTAGGTATAGATTCTCATCAGGAAACCTCATAGCCAGATGGAGTGGAGGATCCCCATTGGTCGCAATAGTATTCGTGATAGCAATTCAGCAACTCAGCTGTTGATACCCAGAACATTCGGACCGAAGAGTCAAGACATACCAGGAAGATATAATACCCCAGGAATATCCGAAGGGGTTGATATACTCAATGAAAGCACTGCTCTGACGATGAGAATACACCCCTTCTCCACTGCAACAAGGAGAAGTTCCTCTGCGCAACCAACTTGAACAAGCGCTCTTGTAGCAAGCATCAATTCATCAGCCCCTCCTATCTGTTCATAGTGTTCTTCATCTTCAATGAATGCTTCCAGAATTCGTTGGTTGTCCCATGGAGTGACTGCCCATTTGACAAACTCAGTTGTTTGTAACAACCATTGGATAACATACGATGGGAATTGAGGAGGTCGCAATTTGAGCACGCAATCCAGCAAGTCATTGGGGATGGTACTCCCTTCTGCCAATAGTAGATCCAGGATCCCCACCTGTTACTGTTCCCAGCTACCTGAATTGGCATTGCCCTGCACCTGTCAGAGGAATCCATAATCGAGATGTCTGCCCGTGAGTCATTTGCATCTGAAGCATCCACGGCCAATTTCTCGACAAGTAACCCCGGGTCGTTTACGTTAGCACTTCGTGAAATCAGAGTCCTAGCATGACTTGTCTTGCCAAAGTACGCAGTATACACGAGTGGGTCGATCTCCTCTCTTGGTGTGAGGGCAGAGCGACTAAGAAATGTATGAAATAGAGAGTCGGAAGCAAAAGCAATGAGAGTATACATCGCGAAATCATGTTCCGAACCTGGCCATGGAATCCCGGAGCGAATAGATGGAACTAATGTGCACAGTCTGCCCCATTCCCAGGGGTGTCTGCGGATCATCCCTTGAAGGATTTCCATATCCACAAAGATCCCAGCATTTTCCGACCCTAAGTGAGATGGATGATCGAAGCCATCGGATAGTACATGTTTCAAAAGTGGGCGATGTGTGTAAGAGGTAGTGAGCGCAAGCTCCCCGTGCAGTGTCATGTGGAATGTTCAGTCTTTGCACTCCTTGATTTCCTTTAGGCAAAATGCAATATAGGCCATAAAAAGTCTAGCCAGGTGCTTGTGCGCATTTTCTAGGATGATGTGATATCGCGGCAATTTGGTCCGAATAAATTCCCCAGTAAGGTATTCCTAGACAATGCTCGTAAATGGCTACGCATTGACTTATTTAATAGAATCAGCCTACCTTGACGCTCATATGAGAGAGCGTGACAATATCAGTTTCTTCGTGATGGATCACGAGGCTCTTACTAACTCCAGAAAATTGATACCCTTTATCAGGATGAATCCGGGGTCTAACTCTAGGAGCGTCGGGTCGATGGTAACCCCTTCAAGAAGTTCCCGTAATTGCAATGGCCGCAGAGCACTCACTGGCCACACCGGTGCACGGCGGACTAGAAGCGAATCAGACCGCTGCTTGTTGATAGCAATAAAAATCCTCCTGTAGGTCTCTTCAAATCCTTCCGGAAGACTCTCCAGCACTCGCCGAATTTCCGATACTGATGTGCACTCGTCAAACGTGTCGATCTGACATTGTACCCAACGAAACCTTCACACAAAACCATCAGTGTCAGCTACTGAAGACCTATGTCATCAACTCTTACATGCCGTCTGCCTTTGCACACAATTTAGATCTAATCTCCTCTTTCATCCCTCCATTGAATGTTCTTAATCGAGGGCATGAATCGAGTTCCCTTGTAACATGCAGCAGGATATCAGCACGCATTTCATCTGCCATCATATCCATTGGTATGCATGGTGAATCAGAAAGCATTTGGACGATATTCTTCAGAGGGCGAGTTGTGACGAAGATCCGCATATCACCACTACTCGTGACAAAGCCATCGAGGAGGCTCTCTACCTCTCTACACTCATCAAGTGCATCGACGATGATCAGAGGCTTTAGAGGGGATGATCTTGCAACCTTGGAGAGATAATATGACAGTCCTTTGACGGTGTAAACCGAATCCACACGACTGTCAGCCCCTTTGAGAATCCCATGAAGCAAATCTTCTGGGTCTGGCATAACATCAAGGAGATGTGCCACCAACTGGGAAAGAAGGGAGCGTATCACTTCTACTGCGCTCGTAGATCGGCTTGTCCGAAAATCACAATAAAAGTAG
Source organism: Singerocomus inundabilis (assembly GCA_038089075.1). NCBI lineage: Eukaryota > Fungi > Basidiomycota > Agaricomycetes > Boletales > Boletaceae > Singerocomus > Singerocomus inundabilis. Next base: position 4,936 of record JBBPKD010000177.1, read on the forward strand.
GCGAGGAGTTCTCCATTCTTCTTCGTATGGCTGAGATCATTAATGACGGACGAACTGATTGCACTGTCAACGTTTATATCTTAACAATGAATAGCCAGCCAGTGACGCACGCTAGAACTGTTCTTCCGGCACCGGCTGTGATTAAGTTTGTATTAGCAACAAAACCACTCGGACCGTCAAAAAGGACACCTTTTCCCTGCAGCCACAGGAATGAGACATTCCCTGCCCTCCATGATCTATATATATGCGTAGCAGGTAACCACATGCATCTATCAGACTGGCGTATTGATGTGTTTCGCGGAGCAATTCACTGCGTCGAGTAGCTTCAACAACTTGTTCAGTTTCTCGACTGGGTGTACGATATCGTCCGTGAGACTGGTTTGTGGTGCTACCGGTTACTCAAACATACAGAAGATTTCTTCCCTTTGGTGCTTCATCGCGATATTGTTCATTGAGATAGCTTGAAGTTCTTTGGCTTGTTCATGAACCCCTCTGATGCAGTTGAAGTTGAGTTCAGAATGCCACCGTAAGGTGACACAACACTCACTCGCTTTTAGGAGATATAGTCTGTCCGAAGACCTCTTTATCGTAGTTCCTGTGCAGTATTACCAAGCGTGAGCCCATCGAGATACACTACACTCACCAGATATCCGTCGGCGTGAGCAAGAAGTGAAAGTGAGCCTCTTGAGTATAGAAAAGTGCGACGGCCGTATTGATGTCATCTTCTTGGCACCCGGATCTCGCTGGGGTGAGCCCATGGATCGTCTGTACCCCGAGATCGACATTGAGCAGCTTCTCCATCTTTCGCAAAGTATCCAGACACGTATCGGGTACACATCCGAACAGCCAGTCCACCAAGCGGTCATCGAGCCGCAGCAACAGTGGGTTATCTAGTACCTCCAGGATGGCACGTGAAGCATTGTCGATGTTTTATAGGTCGAGTTCAAGTCGAATGAGGGAATGTTGCCGGGCTTGTCTGAAGCCTCCGGTGGTAGTCAAGTACCGACATGTGGCATCTCGGACGTGCTGCGTGGCCAGTATGATGGACTGAAGGGTGCTCTTGACGGAGTCCATAAGGTGCTGTTCAGGTGCTCGCACGGGAAACTTCATGGATTGTATGTGGAGGGACTCGGACTCTTGGTTGTGTATATATTTTGAACCCTGGCGAACGTAAATCATCGCCTTATCCACATCGGAGAGGCCAGGCAGGACTGCCCGACAACACACTATGAACCTAACCCTCTCAACTCTGGCTCCGCTCGGCACTCTCCGCTCGCTCGGCCTGATGCACTGCCACAATGTCTCGTGATATCCGCATACAAGTTGTGCCACAATTCTCCCCATCTGATTCCTGAAGTGCTAATAAAAGATATCTTATCCCACGTCCCACTGTGAACTTCGCCAGTGAGCTGGCAAGTGCAGCCAACCGCGGCCAAGTGCGGCTGAGTAACCATTTGCTAATTAGTACGTTGCCCAATCCTCTTTGACCGATTGATTAGTCTATCTGTGAGTAGTACTTACCCTTTCGTTATCCTTATCGTGGGCTCCAGGGACACGACGAGGCTGTCCTGACGCTCCAACGCCTATTTCAAATTTTATTGGCCTTTCCAGGCTCTCGAATGAATGAATCCCCATGTGCCGTTAACGGAGTAAGTGCTAGCCGAGCAAATCACGAGAACATACGACTCCTGGGTATTTTGAATGCTCGCTTACAGTATATCTCAGGAGGTCAGGGCATGCAAGTTGATAGCCGCCATTTCTCTCTCTTGCGTTCCTCATGTCGTCAGATAACGAGAAGAAACGCGAATCCGACGAGGATGCGACTGCGCTCAACGTGAATGGAGACCAAGAAAAGTTGCAGGCCGAAGCACGACAACTTGTAGAACGGAGGCTCGTCCGGAAACTCGATCTTCGCTTATTACCAGCCATTTTCATCATATATGTGATGAACTTCATTGATGTGCGTAGCATGGCATGAGAAGTACCCGCTGTGTTGACCTCTCATTTTGATATTCCAGCGGGCCGCAGTCTCGTCTGCGCGGCTCAAAGGTTTAGAAACAGACTTGGGTTTGTCTGGTACGTTTTCACTCATGTATGAAGCCCGATAACTCATCGATTTGACAGAGGTTCAGTATGAAACAGTAATAGCCATCGTTTATGCATCATATTGCCCCGCACAAATTCCTTCTAATATGGTAAGCAATCTGGTGTCTTTTTGGCGCAGCGGCTAAAATGTTCTCAAGGTTCTCAATTATATTTCGAGGTCTGTCACTCTTTCAATATCTCGAAACAAAATGGACTTGGAACATCAACCCTTCTAGGCCCTCCTTGTATATTGGTACTTGTGTTGTCCTGTGGGGTTTGCTAAGTGCCCTCACTGGTGTCACGCATAACTTCGCTGGTATCATGATTTGTCGTGTCTTAATCGGGTTTCCGGAGGTAAAGCGACATAATCCGTTGAGGCAAGGACGAGTAACATGAGATATCATTCCAGGCCGCATTCTATCCTGGCGCTTTGTATCTTTTGTCGAGATGGTATACACGCAAGGTTCGCATCATTCCTACTATACTGTAACATTGTGATATATATCTCTTCCTTCAGGAACTAGCTCTACGAGGTGCTATTCTATACTGCGGGTTCCTCCTTTCCAATGCTTTTGGAAGTGTGAGCCTTCCCATGTTCCGTACTCTATTCCAATTCTTGGCTTATTGACCTCTCCCAGTTTTGGGCCGCTGGGATTCTCGGCAATATGAATAGGACGATGGGGATCGCAGCATGGAGATGGTGTGTCTTAGTGACTGTTAGTAGGAACATATTATCTGACATCAACCCCCACTTTAAAATGCAGGCTTTTCTATATTGAGGGCGCTGTAACAATTCTTGTTGGCTTCCTGGTCATGTAAGTGTGATTGTTGCTTGATTCCCTAATTACTCAACGCGACTTCCAGGTGGCTACTTCCAGATTATGTCCGTCCAGAGTCTCTTCATAGTGTAATTTGACAAGTTCCTGAGGTCATCCTTGCAGCCACACAACACGAGATGGATGAATACCGCACAAAGACATTTAGCACAAGTGCGTCTTGCAGAGGATGCAGGCGAGGCAGATCAGGACTCTGAACAGGACTCGTACGTCGTCCATCTTCTCCTCCGAGTTCCAAATGCTCACTTCGCTTGCAGTGTCTTCGAAGGCTTGAAGTTGGCACTGAAAGATCCCAAAGTCCCATTCTTCATGGTGATAGCTTGTTGCCAATTGCTGGGACTCAGTTTTATCAACTTCTTCCCAACGTGAGTTTTATGAACCTACAACTCTACACGTGTGGTCACACGTGCCTGAGTTTAGGTTGACGGCCACTCTCGGGTATTCGACAACGAACACTTTGCTGATGGCAGCGTATGTACCGCACTGTGTTATTCACTCTCGGTATTGATTTTGTGCGTTCGGTCAGCCCACCGTGGGTCTTTGCAGCCATCACGACAATCATCAACGCGCGCCATGCTGGTGAGCAGTTTGCCTCCTATTCCATGGTCCAGATTTGAGTTGACAAAGGTGTACGGATGCAGACATCACTGGCGAGCGGTTCTTCCACTTGTCCGTCTGGTGGTGGGTCGTCATAGTCGGCTACATCATTTCTCTGTCGACGATGAAGACGGCTGGTAGATATCTCTCGTTGTTCCTCATGACATCCGGATATTCCGGTACGTGCTTCCCTTCCCTCCCCTGTACTCCAAATTTACATCTTCATCTGACTTTTTTTGTGTGCGTGCGCCGTCTTAGGAGTAGCACTGACGTTGGTGTGGGTGGCTAATGCGATCCCACGACCGCCGGCCAAACGATCCGCAGCTATCGGTCTCGTGAACGGATTCGGAAACCTTGGCTTTCTGTACGTAGTCATTATGATCCATCTCTGATGGTCGTCTCACGAACGGGCATTCGACAGAATGGGATCCTACATCTGGAAAGCAAGCTGGGGTCCCAAGTACCACCAAACAATGATCATCTCGATTTGCGTGCTTGCATTTGCGACTCTCCTCGGTTTGAGTACGATCTTGTCCATACTTGGTGATCATGATTATGACTGAGACGTGGATATTAGCTGTGCGCTTCATGCTCGTGCGGGAAAACAAACGGATGGAACGGGAAGAGTTGGACTTGATGCATGGACGCGAACGGGAGCGGATCGAAGAGGCGGCCAGATTGGAGGGTATCACGTTCAACGAGGCTGTGAGGCGAAGAATGGGGTTCCGCCATCTGTACTAGGTTCTCGCAGACCCGGGGACCGTTCGAACCCAGCTTGTGAGCCCTTGGCAGAAACTTGGCAATGGATTGTACCCAAGGGGTTATACCCTTGACGTGTGTCAGATGTGGGTTGGTCGGTGGTAGTGTTATCTGTGCTGGTGTTCTCCCAGTTGGAGCCCAGCGTGTGAGCTCTTGGCAGAAACTTGGCCGTGGGTCGTGGAAATGATTACCCACTGGAAGGTTGTACAACCCCCTTGATGCGTGTCAGATATTGATATCGCCAGTGGTTGGTTGGATGCAGTTGATTCCGTGATGACCGCGTGGTAGAATCCATCCATCTGTACGTGCAAGACCGACTTGTGGAATTATGATCCGCGGTCAGGCTTACCCACCTTGAATAGCAACCGGAAAGACATGTTGCAGTGGAGCTCACCGGGGTGTCACGGTAAGCAACACGAACAGAATAACCGTGCTCACCCTCGAACATGAGGCTGAACAGTATAACCCATACTGGATGGGGTACCCGGGAAACTTCCCAAGTGGAACCAAAGGTCAGTCAAAGTAGCCGAAAGAAGAATTAAAAGCAGGTCGACGGACTCGATACAGCGAATAGCTTGACACAACTTCCTGAGGAAAACTGCAGCGAGCGCAGTGCGGTGACAGGAAGCATGATCAGCACCGTTACTTGACTGGACGACCTTCAGTAAAGTCATCATCATCTTGTTGGTCAGAAACAATTGAATCCCGACTCACTACTCCTCAGGCTATATCCAAAAGTTCCTAGCCACTTATAGCGGACGGTGCCGAAGTTCGAACATACATACTAACTCCTCAGCATCAACACTGGTGGCCATTTCTCTCCGTGAAATTACTGGTGTTGTTTTCCAGTACATACATTGAGGGTACTTTCTTGTTTGCCCAGGTCCCAGGGATCGCCATTACTAATGGCCACAAAGGCAAATCTGCTCGAGTACTCCACACAGGGCTTGCAAGCCACACGAGAGCACAAAATGAAAGATCATAGCACCTATAGCACCCAACGAGACGAGACGATATACAGCACAGGGAATTCCCTTGCTCTGCTGAAGCTCTTCATGAATATCCGGGCACCTCCCTACGTCTATCACAGATCGGCTGTTTATGTATGTACCTCATCCCTTAGGCAAGACGTGCTACGCCATGTCCAAGTCTGCCGCCGCGCACTAGTCCGACAAGGTAGGCTGTCCTGAGCCTCTAAGGGACGAGTCGGGCAATCATTCGCTCTCCGAGATGAGTGCAACAATCATGCTAATTTGGATATCAGAGGTCAGAAGATTAGCGTGAGAAACAGAGATACAGACCGATAGAGGTAATAGAAGAAAGACAAGAGATAGAACCCTAGTTTCATAAAGCTCTCCTTCTTGTGCCCAGAGAGCGTGCGGAATATTTCAGTGGCATCGTACATGTGATTTTTGTTTCGTATCCTGTTCACGTATAAGGAATGGCGTAAATGGAGGCATGATCGAGTGACATACTTATTGGCATTATAAAGCACAAGAGGGAGATTGAGTAAGAATGCGACCCATTGACCCGAAAGCAAGAACAGAACAGTGAGAAAAGCATGGGCAATATTTTCTGGCAGAACAAACTAAGGGAAATTATGAGTACAAGCGAATAAAAACAACCAGTCGTTCAATTACCTGGTTGAGCTTGTTACAGAGATCTATGGGGTTAATGTAGTCGCATTCGAGGTCGGAAAACATGATGATCTGTGCAGCATGTCAGAACACGTTCGAGTCGAACCAAATTCGAGTGACGTACGAAAAAGACCATCGTGAAGAGCAGTCCAGCGGCCATAAGGACCGAGAACAGGAACAGCCAACCTGTTCGATGGGTAAGACACCTAAGAACGCGGCGTCCTAAAAAGAAGACGCACCTGCACCACCCATGTCGTGTCAGTTCAGTGACAAGTGTTCGTGAAATGAATACGGGTCCGCGTGAGGATATAGCAGTTGCGCGTCTCTCGATGGACTAGTTTTGTGAGGGTCGAGCTCACCGTCGTGCGTGTCGTTCAAGGTCGATTCCAGAGTCGACGCATGCGCTCGTTTTCTGCCACATGCCAAACAAGCGCACACAGCTCGCGTCCAGTGCTCTGCGATCTGTTTGCGCGACTCTCTCTCTCTTTTTCGAACCGTCACCATGTCCCTCTTGGCCCGTCTTTCCACTACAGACGGTGGCCCCGTTCGTCCCAAATCTGCAAACCGAAACTCGCCCTATGTGCGTACCATACGATTCGCATCCTCCAAGGCTGTCCATTAAAAAATAAAATAAAACGTCCATCCTTGGCTTCCGGACGTGCGCGCTTCATCACTCTCAGGCCCGTCCTTCTCGACCTCCAAAAGGCGATTCAGACGCCCAATGGTCTCATGACCTGTACGAAGACCCAGACAAGCCTTCGCTCTCTTCCCGGTTGTCCGCTTCTGCCACAGTCCCTCGCAAACCAGACTCTGTTCTCGTTCAGCGCGCAATCAGAGAAGCCACTGCCTCTGGTGGAATTAGCATCAAGGGAGCGAGCACTAGCGCCAATGGAAATGTCGTGCAGGTTGATGGTCTCGTCAAGGGCACCACACCCGCCGATGTCGAGGTATGTCCTGTTGCTCATTTCACAGCATTTTTTCCGATACCCGACAGGCCATCTTCCGGCGGTGTGGTCCGATCATCTCCTCTGACCTCGTGACCAACGCGGCGTCAGACAACGTCATTGTACGACTGACCTTCAAACAAGCCGCACATGCAGCAGCCGCGGTTTCCAAATTCGATAAGCAGCCTGCAGATGGTCGTATACTCCACGTTGCGATTGTAGGTGTACAATCTGTCGGCCTTTCTAGAAGACTTGGTGGTGTGGATTTGGTTACCGAAAACGGGAGTGTTGATGTGTTGATGGGCGCAGATGATGATTCTGGATCGTGAGTCTTTCTGGATCTGTCGTTGTGAGCATTGCCTAAAGCCATTATTGTGAACAGGAAGATGCGCTCAGATTTGATCATGAATTCGGATCCTCGTGCCTCCGTCCTCGTCGCACCTCCCGGGGAAGATCTCAAGCCGTACAATCAACAGAACAAGTCGCGACAAGAAGTTCAGCGGTGGCAGCGTGGCGCAAAGAGAGCTGTGCGGGGTCGACGTGGTGGCGGTCCAGGCAGTGGTGCAGCCACCATGGACGTTGATTGAAAAAGGACTAGCCTGGTCATATGGGTTATTTTTGTCGGGTAAACACTGCCCGCCTTGCACACCTTGGGAACTCTTTCATGTTTCGCCACGCAGTTGACTGTTGCATCTTTTTACGCACATCTCAGTATTTTACAGGTTTGTTATGTATTCGTTTTGCACTTGTGCTTATAGTGCGGAGGGGTCGAATCACTATGACTTCTGCGTTTTGAAAAGCTTGACTTTCGAGTTCGTTAGTACTGCACGCCAGAATCAGACGATCATCCATCGGTCCAAAGTACGTGTGCATTACGCTAGTAACCATGACCAGCTACACTTTCGACTGCGAGTTTTTGCATTTACGAGTAGGCCGAGGAGTGCGACGCAAAGTACGAAGCGAACAGCCTATATCTTCGTTGTAGAAGCATTCAACCCCGGCGGCCATCGCGCTAGACGATCGTTTTGACGGTGACACTCTCTGACTCTGGATTCACCATCCGAAACGATGACCGCAGGTGCATCCACGTCGGCTGTCCACTTGCCTTTAAACCTGTCTCAACTGTCCATGGCTGCACACACCATTCTTCTCTCGAGATCGTCACTTGCTGAGACCAACCACTCTCCTGTGCCAGCCCTTTGCATTGCGTATCGTCGCCAGTGTGATTCCGTGAGTAAGTACGGTGTATTGCCCTTTACTACTAATTTGGACTGACATACCTATCCTTTATCTAGTAATGTCTCATCTCTTATTCTGGCCAACCATCACATTTTTCTATCCTGCTGGAAACACTTCGGCGGTCTGTTTAACTGAGAATATACCCCCCGAAAGCAAAGCAGACATCCTGCTTCTCGGGTGTGGCGATCCTAGATACGTCCTATATACCATCTACGCCAACAAGGGCAATCCATTGATGTGTATGTGTCACTCAACCCACCGATTCAATGGAACTGACCCGCTATAGCTCTGCGAACGTTTGATGTTACTTGCTGCGACGTGGACGTCGCTATACTCGGTGAGGCTGGTCCATTCGCCTCTTTTTCGTCTTTTGAGCGTATTCCAATCTTTCATCACAGTGCGCAACACATTACTGTTCACCTTTCTCGCAGACGACAATGCACAGGACAAGTTGGAAAACTTGTGGAGCCTCTTCTACCACATGTTTGTCGATTCAGGCCTCGCTTTCGATCCTTTTACAGCAGTGTCCCAAGCTGGTCGCTTTGGCGGAAAGCGTCGAGACTTGGAGGGCTGGCCCCTATGGCCATTTCCTCGCTATGTGCGATGTGGCAACTCTCGTGGAACTTCAACGCATCTGGTCTTCGTACCTCAGCACAGCGACGCTCTCTTCCAAGCGAAGCGCTTTGAACAACATTTCGTTGACGGCATGAAGAAGATGTCGCAAAGGGTGGGAAAGAGAGGTACCAGCACTGCAGCTCGTTCTGCAGGACCCCTCGCACTGCACGTGAATGAAGTCATCGCTCGCCAGTTCAGTAGCTATTGGTTTTCGGGAACTACTAACAACGGCACGCAGGGCCAAGGCCACAACCAAAAACGACATCTCACCGTGAACCCCACTTTTGCGTTTACCATCGACGGGGAAAAGTTTGCCGTTCACTACGGAACGGATCCTCTCTCCGGATTCTACCTTGCAGAGGCGTTCGCCTCTGGCAACCTCACCCGTCCAAAGGAACATATCTCTCCACACGAGTTAGTCCGCGTCGCCAAGGACCAGTTTTCGCGCTGGTGCACCTCCGTGAGCAAGCATTTGCAGGGCAACAACACCTCGTCGCCTACATTCGTCATCCGAATGTTTGCCGGCGATGCGTTGATGTTCTGCCAAGCGCTCACGTACTGCGAGGTGACGCAGTCCCCGGTCACCCCATACAATGTTGCGGCGTGACGGATGTCGACCATCACCCTCAATGACCGCTACTATGGATGTAATGTTCTGTCGCCTGCGCCCTTGTCACTCAACGTCATCGACACATCGAATATCCTGGATCACGCTGGACTCGTCAATGTCCTCGTCGTCACTGCGCCGCTCCTACGCAAATCACTCTCGGCAACGCTGTACACCGAGGTGCTTCTCAGGACAGGTGACGGTCCTTCCCAGGCAATTCTGGAGCATGCCTGTGGCGACTTCCACACTATGGCTCTCCTGTCGGGGATCTCCCTTCGATGTTTATATCCCAGTTCATAACGATATCTAATATTCATGAAACCATAATGATGGACAAGGTATCACGAATGGTTGGCTTGGAGGGTAATTAACGTTGGGGGATCCAGAACACGGCATAACCCCGACGGATCTATGCTTTTCCCCGGAAGATCTTGCTGGATTTCTCTTTCGTGTTTATGTATACATGTTCTCCGACGAGGTCAGGATCAAGTTCCAACTCCTTTCCTCTCCTCCCGAACGCAAGCTCAGAGAACTACAGCGCTGCGGCATCTTGCACTACAACCGCCGCTTTTTTGCCCTCTTCGTGCACCTCGTGAAGATCAGAGTAGAGACAGATTGGCTACTGGCCATAGATCACTTCGAGGACTTGGTGTTGGCCGATGGATCGTTGATCACGGGACAACATGCGTACCAAGAACTCTGTGGTCAACTGCATCTTCTCGACGTGTACACCGTCCCAGGGATGTCTATCCCCCCTGACCGCCACTTCTACTGTGAAAACATGACCCTCGACGAGGACCTAGGACCATTCCGCAACTGGATCCGCACGCACATCCCGCAGGTCGTCACGCTGGTACTTGCCGTCCTCAGAGACGCCATTGGAAGACTCGAGTCCGACTTTGCGGACGTCGGGACCCCCTCGCTGCACTGCAACATGCATGACGGGCCGCGTCAGGTCTAGTTCGTCGTCACTTTGGTCACGTTTGGGTCGCTGCGCGTCTCCGGGAGGGGTGAACACCAGATTGGCGTGGTCGCCGAAGCCAATGCGAATACCGAAGCGACCGCGTGCGCAGAGACGTCCGCGATTTGTCCGCCATGGCGAACCAGGGCCCCACTGCTCATCACCTTCTCGGTCCCGTCACCCTTGGTGATCGACTTTGCGCAAAAGCCGGAAGCCACAGTGGGTTTGGCCTTGCGTCCGACCGTGGGGGCGACCATCAATTTTGCAAATCAGCTTGGTTTCGATCTGACGGTGTTTAGGACACGGCTTGCCGATGCGGCGCGCGTGTTTGTGCTGGCACGGTGTCCCATTGTCGGCACGAGTGAGTGCACGAGCATGGGAAGGGGCATAGGTATAGGTGGAGGCGTGGTGATGGCCAATCGTTGGCACGAGGGCACGAGGGGGAGTTTATATGGGGATGTACCTTGTCCAACGACAGGCGTGCACGTCGAGATGAACGCCACGGCATCTGCCGTGTCGTCATTCACCGTGCGCATCAATATCATGGATCGCGGCGCACAAGCGGCCCTCGTAAACCCGCAGACAGTCCAGACGGTCAGCTCTCTCTCAGGATCAACGCAAGGTCTCGATGCTCACGTGAAGATAGGGATACAGGATTGTGTTACTCAGTTGCCGTTTCCTGTCGATGTAACGCGTGTGAGGTTGCGCGTTGCGAGAAAGTCTTCTTACATCGAAGTAAGTCGTGGTGTGCCAATAACCCAATATTGGGGAATAATGCTGATACTCCTTTTTCTTGTAGCTTGTTCAGGCCGTAGTGCCACTTGTTCGTTTAACGTTCGGCCCGAGCGCGATCTCTCAAGCCGGCTCGTACCTTTGTCCTTGCACCGCAACCACAACGGAGTCCCAGCGCTTGGAAGCATCCACCGCATTAACCTCGATCAATACCCTGCTTTCAAACTTGCCAAAAACTGACAAGAGTTCAGCTGGTGCGATATGCATCTCGTCCTCATGATTTCGGACCTCGAGAATCAAGCGATCCATGCCCCGGTCGAACCGCCAGCGGTATACAGAAGCAGCAATCACTACTCCACTCCGAGCACGCTCGTCCATGTCAAACAAACGCTGCACGCCCTTTTACGCTCCGCGACGGGCGTAGACACACCCGGGTGGCACAACGCCGCAAAGGGTATGAGCGCTGTTCGACGAGTCGCGTAGGGCAGTGTACCTCCATATCATAGTCGCACAGATGCGTTTAGGCGTTGGATCGCACACGGTGGTTGCCGACGTTTGTAGCACCAGGCACGCCTGCTATGCGGGTAGCGCTGAGGATTGCGCTGCTCGATGTGCCCGCGTCTAGTCAAGATCCAGACGACCTTTGGATCCTGCACATGACCACGGATACGGACGAGACTGCGGCATGGTTCCATCTCCTGCCACGCCTCATTGAGTGGTGCCGAACATGGCTGCACAAAGCGACATGCACTTACCGTACTATGAAGCAGCAACAACGAACGTCAGGCGAACACTTGTGGGGGAAACAGAAGTCATTTTATGGCTGTGGCATGGGGGTAGGCACTGAGGTGTTACCAAAGCGATTCGAACTCCTCGCGCCGAACCCCATGCGGGCAGCGTTCAGCCCGTTGTTCTTAGTCACAGGGACGGGTATGTTGCCGGAAAATGCCACGTTCGGAGGCCCCGCGTCCCACTCCCAAAGCATCGACATTGGCAAGATGGACACGGTCGCAGTGGGATACCAATGTCAGTCGTGCGGAAGGAATGGTAGTCTAACGTGCAGTCGATGCAAGGTTGTGCGGTATTGCTCTGAGGAGTACCAGCGTGCTAACTGGAAGGGCCACAGACCGGATTGTCAGAGTGCCCGTGAGTCCAAGCATGAACCAGATCTGGTATAGAGGATTTCTTGATTTACAGTAAATACGATGGTAGGCTCTTTCAGCTCAGCACGTAGTTGTGAATGTACACTTGCTCTTGTGAGATTTTCGGGACTTGGAACGGGCATACGAAACGAAGACAGGTTCAAGGGAAGAAAGGCTGAGGAGAGTGCAAAGAACAGTTCTTGAAAAGCCTGAGGCGGCCTGTCCATTTGTAGAATTACATATACAAAATACGCGGTGGGATTGACGCCAGCATTCTCTCAACCACAGGCCAAAAACAACATCCAGTACTCGCCTTAAGGGAACCAGAGAACATGAGGTAAGTCAAAGACAACATACAACGCACTACAGCCTGACCATAAGGAATCTGGATGTCATAGATGCAAACTGTCCGTGAGTGACATTTTGCAAGGCATCTCCTCGTTAAGAAACCATCACCACGTGTACCGCCCGGTACATTTTGGCTCCAGCACGGGAGGCTGGATGACCTTGTCAGGATCTGAAGGCGAACGGCGCGCATCCAAGCCACATCTCTCCTGGAAGTCATCCATCAGTTATTATAGAAAGATATGACGCATGAAAGACACGCCTGAGGGCCACACATATGATTGCACCTGGTCCATGCGTTCCAATCAAGCCATCGCATCAGCCGGCTCAAGTCCTGTGCCCAGGTCTTCCGAAGATCAGCTAGCTCTGCAATATTGACCGATTCCCTCGTATTGAACAACGGATCTATGCCCGCGTAGACCCCGGCAGCCCACATCTTCGTCACAACTCGGCAAATCTCGCGACTGGTCCCACGAACGGCTTGAAGGAGCAGGTTCTCTGAGTCGGTCATGGTGTCTAACTCAGATTCCATGGCATACGTGTGTGCTGTGGCACAGAATTTGTAAATAGGAATCGTCCAGTCCAGTTCGGTCTTGTCTAAAGGGTCAGATGGTGTGGCCGATAGGACGAGGTAGGGCGTCAACATGATCCTGAGCTGAGATTGTGTTTGATTCGCAAGAGAAAGAATTTCGGCAGGTTCTGTTGCGGAGGAGTTTAGGAGATAACGTGTTAGCTCAAGTCGTTGTGCGTATCGATCAACCATGACGTGAAGAAGTGATTTCCAGTCAATTCCGCTAGACATGTTCTCAGATCTAGTCAAGGCTGATTCGAGCCTCGACCTTGCGGCGAATAAGTCCTCACTCGATATATATTGCACACGATGTTCCCCCCTTTCCTGACCGGCGCGGATGGCAACGAGTGAAGGGGCAAGTTGGGTGTCATAGAAAGAAACCAACCCAGTTAGGTCCAATTGGATGCGTGTTTCGCCAGGAAAGTGATTGTGCTGAAAAGCGGCGAACATGGCTGCGGTCCAGAGGCTCATTTCCGCTATCCAAAGCCAATTCAATGTTTTTCGGGGAAGAAACCTAGATGAAGACATACGATGCATTCGTGGGGGGGGCAGTGGAATAGGCTGGTGACCTACAAGATTCAGGGAAGAAACCAAGCTAACACCAGAGGTAAAGTCACAAAGCATGACCTCACTGAAGAATATGAGGGAAACTGAATCAGCAAGAGCGAAATGATTGCTCACAAATCAAACTCCATCCTGCATTGGTTCAATATAGGAGGACTCGTCAGGAAATGCGGAGGCATACCTCACAAAGCCGTCCACACCGGATTTCTTTCCCCATCGACAAAGGTCTTGAATCCGCCGCTCATCCTCGACTTTATGCGATTCACCACCGCCAGTTCTTCCCCAGACGAGAAGGTCTTGTGTATCCATTGAACCATAAGGAAGCTTTGTAGCACTGGCGCCATCAAAATATACGACCTTGAGAGATCGAGTCGTCGCAAGAATGAGCTGCTGGCACCCTTGTCGGAATTCATCAGACCTATCAATGCAGTAGAGATACGCATGTTCAGGATCTGTAGCAACCCATTCCGGACCCGATGGTAACTTTCCCTCATCCGTTCCATGATAGAGAAGTGTCCCCTTTGGAATGCTGCCCGGCACAATGTTATGACCTGGAAAATATGTATTCAAGGAGGAGAGCTAGATGAGTACATGCTTACCATTGTACATACGGAGGTTGGGCCAGAGCTGAAGTAGAGAATGCACCGTCTCGAACACGAGATTGTCAGTCGTGTTGGGATCTGGGAGCTTGTCAAGGTTCCACTCCAAAATGTCCTCATGACTAGGAATATATAATGGACGGTGATCAAATCGCCCATAGGAGACAGAGTCCAGCGGCACTTGGATAGCGAGGATGGGGGCGAGAGCTGAGGCAACAAGACTGAAAATAGTTGCTCGCAGCATTGCGAGGCAACACTGGAATCGTTGAAGACGAGGAGGTACACTTACTTCTGCTGCAGGCTGCCAAATTATTTAACAGGTCTCAGTGTTATGTCACCGCTAAATAAAGAGTGCACCCAACTAATCCAAATAAGGAGCATGAACGACGCTCAACCTCCGCTCTTATCTGACTACGAGCTTTAGCAACTAGAGCGCGGACTCAGAGGTGAATTTGGTGTAGTCAGGGTACTTCTAGCAAAGCGTATGTGAGGTTACTTATTGACTGGGTCAGTGGTCAACTGATGCTGGCATGATGGAAAATTTGAAAAGTGTAACTCTTGAGCACAGCCTCAAGCTGTCTTTTTTGGCCTGGCCTTGCACATGCCAGAGCTTTTAAAACTTAGCACAGGGATGAATATGCAGATGCAACACCATAGTTTGCAGATGAGTGCTAAAGAATTTGTTGAAGAGGTAAACAAACCTAGCATTCTATATAAAATAAAATAGACTAAAAGATGTAATTGTTGATGTGGCAGATTTTCTCAAGGCTCAAACCATGCCCCAGGACATCAAACATTCACCCTAACAAAGCCAAAGAACGCGAGCAAGATTAAAGACAGTATACAACATACTACAGCCTGGCCAAGAGAAATCTAGATATCGTGGATGTGAACTGTCCGAGCAACATTTTGCAAGGGCCATCTGCCCGTCAACAGACCGTTACAACAACATCTTGTCCCTGGTACATTTCGCTTGCGGCACAAGACGCTTGATGGTCCTTTCGGGATGCAAAGAAGGACGTGTATCCAAATAACACACCTCCTGGAGACCATTCATCAATTATTATGGAAGATTTGACTGCACGAAGGACACACCTGAGGGCCACACCTAGGATTGCACCTGGTCCACACCTCCCAATCAAGCCATCGCATGAGCTGGTTCAAGTCCTCTGCCCAAGTGTTCCGAAGATCAGTTAGCTCAACAATATCGGTCGATTCCTTCGTGTTTAACGAATCTATGCCCGCGTAGACTCCAGCAGCCCACATCTTCGTCACAACTCGGCAAATCTCTCGAGTGGTCCCGCGAACAGATTGAAGAAGTAGTCTCTCCGCGTCGGTCAAGGAATCTAACTCGGATTCTATGGAGTAGGTGTATGTTGTAGCGCAGAGCTTGTAAATAGGAATCGTCCAGTCCAGTTCGGTCTTGTCTAATGAGTCAGTTGGTGTAGCCGAGAGGACGAGGTAGGGCGTCAACATGATCCTGAGCTGAGATTGTGTTTGATTCGCAAGAGAAAGAATTTTGGCGGGTTCTGTTGCGGAGGAGTTTAGGAGATAGCGTGTTAGCTCGAGCCGTTGTGCGTATCGATCAACTATGACGTGAAGAAGTGATCTCCAGTCAACCCCACTAGACTCATTGTCAGGCCTGGTCAGAGTTGCTTCCAACCTTGATTTTGCGGCGGATAGGTCCTCGCTCGATATATTTTGCACGCGATGCTCCTGCCTTTCCTGACCAGCTCGGATGGCAACGAGTGAAGGGGCAAGTTGAGTGTCATAGAAGGAAACCAATCCAGAGAGATCCAATTTGATGCGTGTCTCGCCGGGAAAGTGGTTGTGCCAAAATCCAGCATATACGCCCGCAAACCAGACAGTTACTGTTATTCAAGGCCAAATCAATAATTCTCCAACAAGAAATCCGGAAAACGAATATCCACCATTCATTATTGAGGAGGGATATGGGTAAGGCCAATTGCTGACGAGGTGGGAGGAAGAAACCACACTGATGCCAGAGGTAAAGTCACAGAGCACGACCTCACTAAAGCATATAAGGCGAGCTGCGTCAGCAGGGATAAATGATTGCTCACAAATTAAATTCCATCCTGTGATTATATCAACATAAGATATTATGGGATATAGAGGCATACCTCACAAAGCCATCCACACCGAATTCTTTTCCCCATTTACATAGATCTTCAATTCGCCGTCCTTCATTGATTTTAATCGTTTCTTCAGGGAGAGTTCTGCCCCACACGAGAAGGTCTTGTGCGTCCATTGGACCATATGGAAGCTTCATAGCACTACCGCCGTCAAAATATACGACTTTGAGAGACCGGGTCGTCGCAAGCGTGAGCTGGTGGCATCCTTGTCGGTAATCACCGGATATATCATTGCAGTAGAGATACGAGTGTTCGGGATCTGTAGCAACCCATTCCGGGCCCGATGGTAACTTTCCCCCATCCGTCCCGTGGTAAAGAAGGGTTCCTTTCGGAATGGTGCCCGGTACGATGTTGTGGCCTAGAAAATTATATTCAAGAAGGAAAGCCAGACGAGCACACGCTTACCATTGATTATACGGGTGTTAGGCCAGAGTTGAAGGAGAGACTGCACCGTCTCGAACACGAGATTGTCAGTCGTGTTGGGGTTTGGAAGCTTGTCGATGCTCCACTCCAAAATATCATCATGATCAAAAATACTTGGTAGGTGGTGCTCAGATTGCCCGTAGGAGACAGAGCCCAGCGGCACCTGGACGGCAAGAGTGGGAACGAGAGTTGTGGCAACTAGGCCGAAAAGAGTTGCTCGCAGCATCGCAAAACAACAAGGAATGTTGAGGACAAAGTGTTACTTGTGCCGCAGACTGCCGAGAATCATCATTATTTGATAATAATAATGTGTTAGCAGGGAAAATGTGGTTAGGAATTACAAACCATATGTGTTACATGTTGAACTTTGCACGTCCGGAATTTAAACGGGCAGAGACTCAGCCGAATTGAAGCACAAGAAGCAATGTTACAGCGTACGGCATCTGGTTAGACGCGGGAGTCCCTCTTGAGGGATAGTCTTCACATACCGTTCACATACCTTTCTAGAAAAAGCTGGTGTGTTTTTTAGCCCGAGTCAGGCGCATCGGCGACTCTGAAAGTCTGCACAAATGTTGCGCATCGAAATATAAAAGGAAAATCGCCATACCACGGCCCTCGTGTAGACCCCGCTAGATGGGGTTGCAATTCAAAGGATGCAGGCAAGTATTACATAATTTGAGCAGTAAAATATTCGAATACATATGTTCAAACTTCGAAAATGGGACCTAGTAGCTTTTTTTAAATTTTGCTTATACTCTTTTCCACCATCGTATTTTTGTTCGGAAAGCCTTCAAGCTTCATTGCCTTTCGAAGGCACGCACCCAGGAATTATTCAATAGTTACATTAATTATTCTGGTCCGAACAATCCCCACCCATAGATAACGGAGCCCGTCGCAAGCAACGGCATATTACAGTGTCAAGAAGCAGGCGTGTGCAAGATCACATCCTCTATATCATGTATCAACTTCCCGTGTCACGTTGCGAACAAACTTGGTCAAGTTACATGTCAGGGCCCTGGACTCCTTCGGGTAGCGGGAACGCTTCTTAACCAAGTTGGAACGTATGCTGTGGAGCTCCTTCGGTTCTACATTGTGCGTGTGGGACATATACGTACTTTGTTTTACATTGTAGCTGCTGTATAAATGATTCCTGCAATTCGGGTCGAGCATTTTCCAGGTACTATCGTGAGCCGAGTACCTTCCGACGGTCCCTCGCTGTGCCAGTGTCCAGTTGTGCAGAACTTCAGTCGAAACGTTGACGCCAAGTGTGGAGCTCACAGCAACCTGGTTATTACACGTGCACCGGCACCATGGACTCATCCGATACAGAAACTCGTTGCCCATCCTACACACGTCTGGCTTTCAACTACGTTCGAGCCCTGCTAAGCCCATGCTGCGGACCAACGTTCACTGAGAAGGGGAGGCGACAGAACCCAACTTTGACCACTGGATAACGTGGGATCCGATACGCTGGCGTAGCCGAAAGCGCATTACCAAGCGCCCGCCACGACGGTATCGGTAAACAAAAACGGCGCTTCCCCTATAGGCAATGTGGCGTATCGTTCTGGGCAACGGACCCCGCCACTTGCGCCACGCCTTCACGATCGCCGCTCCGCGGCGGGATCGAACGGGAAGCCGTAATAATGTGTGTACGAGCGCCCTGCGCGACGGTGTCGGTGATGACATGACATGCGTATTGGAGATACTATGCAACGTCTGCCTGAGGATCCACAAAAGGACAGAAAAGGGTCTCCGTTTGTAAATGTCACGACACCTGCGTTTGAATCGGCAGCTTACGGGCTGTTGTCGCACCACGTCGACAGACGGTCACTACTATATATCACAAAAATGCAGCGTGTACGCCTCGTCAACACACCTGGGATGATGAAAACAGACAGTGCAGCCCTACCTCTGCAGCGGTAGCACGCTTCGGCCGACGAGACGTTGTCGGCTGTGAAATACGTTTAGGATGGGAAGGTGATGGTTGGCCCAACTCATCTGTGAACCTGGTTGACATCATCAAGTATGACCACCATCACTCACTGCACTGCGTTCTAACTCGAATATAGCGAGCTCGAGACGGAATCGCCAGAGGGCCGCGAGGAAATTAGGGGCGAGCACTCCGATTGGGTACATGTTCGATGGCACTGGAAAAGTAGCACTAGGGCCGTTTGTTGAGGGGGGAGGAATGACCTGTGGGTTGGGGGCGGAAGTAAGCATATCTGCCAACTGCCCTGGCGGTGAATTAACTCGGGCTGCAAAAGCATGCACCGGAAACTCATGCAAAGCAGTATGTTGCGCGGCAGAACGTCCGAACTGCGTCTAAGGTAATTGTTGCGAGGGCATGAGTGGGAGAGGCTGAATACTTGAGAGAGAAGCAGAATCGCGATCCATATAACACTCCATCTTCGTCCACTTATGGAGTCCAGGAAAATAAGAATGATGACATTATAACCACGAGAACTACGGAGGCCACGTCTACTACCATGTGCCGAAGGATCCCTTTTTTTCACTCCCAGCCAGTATCCTGCACTAATAGGGAAGTGTCCCATGACGAATAGTACATGCGGCAAAAATGGGCCAGTTGGTGGGTAGATCTTGTGCAATGCCAAGTCAACGGACACTTTGATGCCACATCGCCGAGATACGGGTTAGAGTCAGACTAAGGAAGGGCTGAAGCAGTCATCTATTGCCGAACGTCACCGCGATCTGTCACGAGCCAGTCTACGGAGGCAGAAGCACAAGATCGTTATTTTTGGTAAACTGCTTAATGTATTGAGGAACCACCATGTATCATGATCTTGCATCGTATCTGAAATTTTGACCAACAACTGAAAATACGAGAACCCATAACACTAGCAACATGGCACCTATCGATGGTACCACAAAACACCAAACCATCTACGAAAAGACCAAATCAGTATGGAGGTCCTTGAATGAATGACAGCCCACAGAAAGATCAGAAACGGCGATGTATGTGGAGCACACTCTTGTATAACAAGATATTCTCCTTGAAGAAATTCAACTAAACAATTTCCGAGCATCATCGTTTCAAAGCGTATGACCATACATACCTCATGCCTCGTGTCCTCATGACCAGTCATTGAACGACGAACATTCGGAAAGGAAAAAAAATAATAAGAATGAAAATAATGAGGACCCCACGTCGAATGAGAGTAAGCCCCATTAAGTTGAAGGCACCCAAAAACGGGATGCCAACTACCGCATAACTATGCCTATGAGCAACGAAGAGCAATCTATCCGCCCAGCAACCCAAGCACAAGACATGCTCATATCTTTGCATGAATACGCTACCACAAGGTTGCTCGACTTCCAGATTGCAACAGAGTGGGCAAAGCGACACTGTCCCTAAGGAGCGATAAAAACCCGGTCCAGTGAATTGAACCTCTGCCCGACCGTGTCTCAACCCTCCTCAGCAAACTTGGAGCTGGGCGCTTTCCGTTTCGGGTGAGCAGGGATCACTCTGTGTCTCCGGGGACTTTCCCCACAGCAAAAGTGTGAAAGCGAGATGCCTCCTGTGCGTGTGCTGCGATGGCGATGCTTCACACGACGTGGGTGTGAATGCAAGAAAAAGAAAAATGAGCACGTTATAACTGACCCAATACTAACTCCGATTCAAACTTGGCCGAGGGCCGGTGCACAGCGCAGAGACACTCCAAACTCCTTCGTCATCGCGTCTAACGATGAATCCTCCCGGTGGGGGTGGAAAGGCGACTGCGAAGATCAGCTTTGTACACTCTCCCTTGATATCGCTGAGTCGACCACCGCGTGGTGCGTCATGCTTCCCATTCTACGACTCCGGCTTACGCAAATCCAGGGAAAGTGCCCGACAAGATGGACGAGATATGTCTTACATACTCATTTCAGTCCGCCCTTGGAAGATCACAGAATCATGAGCCCAAGACATACAGCATATGTCTTCGGAAAGTCTATCCGCACGAGGTTTCCGACTACCTGCTCGGAAAGGGATGGCGGACACAACAGACCAATAATATTCCTCTTCCGCCCGAGGGTCAGCCCGTACAGGAGCATTATCCCGATGAGCCTGAAGAATCCACAAAGCCCGATGAAGACGAGACACGATACTGGGAGCAGGGGTGGTATCTCTGGACGACGTCCTCCAACAAGAATGCTGTAGAGAAATTGCTCCTCATGTCACAAAGCCTCAAATCCCAGGACCGTTACCTTCAGGATAAATTCCATAGGGAAAGGGACGATCAGAACGAACAAATGTGGATGAAACAGCTTCATGGACGAATCAGGGTCGAACTGGATGGTAC
This sequence comes from Singerocomus inundabilis, assembly GCA_038089075.1. Lineage (NCBI taxonomy): Eukaryota > Fungi > Basidiomycota > Agaricomycetes > Boletales > Boletaceae > Singerocomus > Singerocomus inundabilis. Next base: position 26,046 of record JBBPKD010000177.1, read on the forward strand.
GTTGAGTTCAGTACCGCCTCCAGATCACTTGCAGTATTATTGGTGCGTGCGTGCCCTTTGACTCTTGATGTTGATCATTCATAGGGACACAGGCAGAATTCATCTCTCACGCAAATTCCGACGTCCCTTCGCCCAATATTTGACCCGATTCGTAGACTTCTTGCCCCTACAGGCAAAGTTTTGGATATTCTCTGGCGTAGTTTCGAATCCGGGTCACAGCGAGATTTTGCACGTCGGTTGTTGGAGAAGGGACGTTCACCAGAGCCATTCATCCTCGGACGCCGTCTATGTAAGAAGGCATGGGAGATGATATGCGGACCACCAGATGCCAAACCAGATATATAAGTAGTCTCATACCCTATAATGCATTCAGCCACGAGTATTATGTGTAGATTGGATTGTTTATTGACATCTTGTCGAGTTTCCGAGAAAGCGACTCGGCAGCAACCAAAAAGAGATGACATGAGGGAGATTCGAACTCCCGCCCTTTCGGACTGGATGTCTCATAACCTGATTCCAGCGCCTTAGACCGCTCGGCCATCATGCCTGTCATAGTCGATGTGCAGCATGCTCCTATAGAGTTACACGTACTTTATAGGCGCATATCGTTGGTGTGCTTGCCGTCAGGACCCTGCGAGACGAGTGCCGAGTGTTTCGATGCCCTGGTAGTTTTTGTGGGGAGGAATCGAACCGTGGTTGCTTCGGACCACACGGTGTTTCACTTTCGAGCCTGCTAGTAGGGGTGTGTGGCGACCCAGTACGGACGATTTCAGGCTCTCCTTGTCACCATGAACAGCTGGCAAGATCTTCATCAGATCCCATGCTTTCGTGAACCGGGACCCGCTGTTGGTGAGAACGAGCGACCGATGGCAAGTGAACATGGCAAATATTTCATGGAGCAGTCCATCTTTGGCAAATCGTCTCGTTCTTCTGCCACCACAACCTACCTGGCCAAGTTAAAAACTAATACTGGCCATGAACGTCCTCTATCAAGCTTGTCGTGCGCTTCATAACTCGTTTCTGCAGGGATCTCCACACTCGCGGACACCATGTCTGCGGCTCTTTGCGAGTCGTGTGCTGCCACACGTGTGCACCACGCCGACTCGGACGAGGGGCATATCTTCCGCGTCCGCTCTGATACCCCCGACCCAAGCGTCTGTCTCGTTTCCCGTGCTCTCGTCCCTTGCTCAGTTGAAATCATAGCGAACAGAACCCCCCGCGATCCATCCTCGTCGTGAACAAGCTCCGAACAGACCCAGTCATAAAAGCCATCGACGAGCTTCTCCAGTACGTCCACGTTCTCGCCTCCGTTTCCATACACCATCCGTACTTAATCTCTCTCTCTCTTGGTGGTGGCAGACATGTGCGACACACGTATCCGGGTGTGAAAGTCTTTGCAGAGGACCGGCCCGACATGCCTGTGGGTGCACAAGTATGGCGACCTGGACCACAGTCGGAGAAGATCGACTTGGTCGTCACACTCGGGGGAGACGGGACAATTCTGCACGCCGCGTCATTGTTCAGCCTCGGAGCCGTCCCGCCAGTATTGAGTTTTTCCATGGGTACTTTGGGATTCCTATTGCCCTTCCGTGAGTGCCCGACTACTTCTTCGGAGATAAGCGCTGCATGCCCTTTCTGGAGACAGATATAGACGATTTTGTAAAGGGCCTAGAGTCTGTATTTCACGGGAAGGCGACGCTACTAAACCGCATGCGTCTATCGTGCACATTCTATGATAAGGAGGCGAGGAGGATGGATAGTGATGGTGCGCATCGTGGACGTTTGTCTATTAGCCACAAACCCTGACCACGCCGACTACCCAGAATGGCAGGTCATGAACGAAGTTGCGCTGCACCGTGGCTCTAGCCCTCACCTAAACACGATCGATATCTATGTCGACGGCCAACATCTGACGGAGGCCGTGGTAAGCCCCACCCAACTAGCATGATGGGGGCTGATGCTGATGTTGACGAAAGTCTGATGGAATGATTGTTTCTACGCCCACAGGATCTACGGCTTATTCTCTTTCGGCAGGTGGACCCATCGTACACCCTTCTCTGAGTGCCGTGGTCCTGGTCCCGATATGTCCACGAAGCCTATCCTTCCGTCCGCTCGTCTTTCCTGGTTCGTCCTCTGTCACGTTGCGTGTACGTCGTACACTTCCGTTCCCCAACCTTTTTGTATTTCAACCTTATATGGTATTCCTTTCGCTTTTGCTTTCAGATTAGCGACCGGAGTCGAGCCGCAGCGGGTGTTTCAATGGATGGACGTGTTTCACATGTTTTAAATCCAGGGGACTCTGTGACAGTACAGGTGTCACCATATCCAGTTCCGTGCATCAACCGATCGTCAATCTCCGACGATGATGAAGGAAGACCAGAGGAAGGCGTGGGTCCTGGAAAGGAAGACGACTGGGTCAGGGATATCAATAACTTGCTGCAGTACAACGCCACGTTCCGCAGCAAGGCGCTTCTGAGATATAGCCGCACGTAGTACACTGGTACGATAGTGAGTGGTCGTGACCTGTATTTCTGTGTCCTTCGATCGCTGATGAGTCGAGATGCTGCTGTGTGCTCCACCCAACCCTGGGTTGCCCCAGCCTAGATAGACGTGTATAACCCGACCTTGTCGGACGCCCCGCAGGCTCTTGTTTGAGTGCTTGAGGGATCAGCGTATATCCGATCGCCCAAGTTACACTTGACGAGTTCGTTTCTCCTTGAGCACGGAGTCGGGAAGCAGTGGCACCCTTGGTGTGATCTTGTATAGCCACACCCGAGCGCGTCGCGTGCTTTGAATCAGACAGCATCCACTTTACTGCAAGGCACGTGTCTGCCAGATCGAAAATCCGGCTACTTGATCTTTTTTTGTGTTTATGTCCTTCATGGTGCGTGTGCTACTTTTTGCGTGTTCGCACGGAAAATCCCAGGGACCTACGAACCTGTCAGTCAATTCAAAACCAAGTTGCTGTGTGTGTGCGATTGAGAGAGAGCGGGAAAAAAAGTCTTGGACAGGCCTGTTGCTGGCAGTGAGAAATCAGACAGAATCTACTGTCATAGGGTATGTAACGTGGCACTGTGTGTGCTGCGTACAGGATCAAGTGTCAATGAAACTCTGCGTAGTTGTGAGTGGTGGCCGTCAGGCGCAGCCATTGCGGCGTGGTCTAGCCCCAGTTTGATCCCTTGCCTCGCATTTGTGGGTTCCCTTATCATCGAGGAGGCACATCAGTGGCACTGATACCGACGCCGCTTTTCAGCGCTCTGCGTTTCCAACCTGTATCTGGTGAAAAGCCGCCTTTGTTGTATAGTCACAGGGTGGGGGAGACAACTTCAAGGGGACCACTCAAAGCCAACCGATGGAAACGTATAAGACATTGATTGGGTTTACACAGTTCAAATAGGATGCGAATGAGATACGACAGGTAGAGCCCAATAACGCTACACAAGAACAAGAGAAAGAATACAAAATAGCAGGTAGCATCTAGTATTGGGTATGAGATTTGGATGAGTAAGGGCCGTTCAGGAGAGGGACTATGAATGTTCAATAATAATATGTGCATGCGCCCGGGGAGTGGGTAATGGGACATCATCAACATTGCCCGTGGAGCTTTTGAAGGAACCAATTTCGTTTTCCAGAGTGAAGCATGGATGACGTTGGCGAGGGTGACCGTGATAATCGCGGCAGCGGGCCACAGGACGCCTTCTCGTCGTCCACACTACCCGGCGGATAATAAGGTGGCACGGGGGCAGTCCTTGCCACCTCGTCTGCATCCGCGTCCGCGTAGGTAATCGTGATGTGCGGTATAGGTCCAGGTGCAGCGTCGTCCCCCGCGTGGGCGTGCACATCGATGATCTGGTAGCGTGCCAAGTGCGCGACGAGTTTTGGCCACGCAAGCGCGCTGATGCCCACACATTGCTGCGCGTGCGCGTTTGCAGGGGCGGTGAGCGAGAGCGAGAGTGCCCCGTCGTGCAGCGGCTTGAGCTGTGGAAACGCATCCCGAGCATGTGAGAGTGCTTGCTGGGGGACATACATACGTTAGCCTTTCTGATGGGCGGCGTGGCGTCGTACGTGTAAGTGGTTGTGGGGGTACTCACGTTGTAGTTTGATGCGACGGGAACATAGACAAGCACCCCCTTATACCGGTAGGTGACAATGTCTGTGGGAACTTTGCCAGAGGCATGAGAGCGGGTAGTTGTATGGCAGGTCATCGTAGTGGTGTTTTTATGGTAGGACCTGAGTGCTGCGTCTACGTGTATGAGAGGGGAATAATGCAAAGCGCAGATGGAGGCTGGCCTTATATCCTGTTGGCTGTATCATACTATCCGCTGTCACAACCAGATGCGCTGTACGGGAAAGCATAATAGTTTAGGCATTCGGATGGCTATGTGGCCGGTGGTCCAGTATGGGCAAAGCGGGCACAGCCATCCAGTCTACCTCGCACTGCTATTTACCGAACCTCCCAAAAAAGAAAAAAAGAAAATTCTCAATTGCTGTCAAATCCAAGTTCTGCTCAGCGTCAGGACAGCATCGTCGTCTCGATTAAACGCGACACAGAATGCAATCCAATTGTCCATGATCTAAGAGTCACCAAGTGCACTGGATTTTTACAACAACAATCACAAATGTATCAAGCGACGTCGTCAACCAACAGCGAGAATAACCCTCTTTCAGGACGCATCGTCGTCTTTGAGCTTGCCTTGTTTACTGCCTTCTCCCGTTCAACCTTTGGTTTCTTCGCCTTCTTCTGTTTCTCTGGTGCATACGCGTCCTCTAGCGAGGCAGTGCATGCGTCCCATAGACCACGGGACAGCGCCTCTGCAGGAACGGGCATCGCGTCGGTCAGATTAGTATGGAATTGTTGCCCAGAAAGCGTCTGGATATTAGCAGGTACGTGATCTGCCAAGAACAACACCTGAGACAGCATATGGATGGCTTCAACCGCCATCAGAACTTGTGCCGTTAGCTGCACGTTTCTGTCCGTTGGTGGCCTGCCCGTTGGCGCGTTGGTATGCGTGCCAAAGTGGGTATGGCTCGCTGTATCGTCAGCGTGACTGGCGTGCGGTAATCTGTAGAACGCAAGGAATGCCCGTGCTTCTTGGTAGGTCCACCTTTCCTTTTCGAGTTCCTTGTTCGCTCCGCTCTCCAAGGCGCGTTGATGGAGTGTTTGCACGATCCATCTCAACACGACAACGGCCATGAGCCGGTCCGGTGATACATTTCGGACAGCAGGGACGTTGCTTCCCAAGATATGAAGGAATAGAGCTATCCGTTCTTCTATGCTCCGAAGCTGGACGGGTACCCAAGCTTCCGGATCGAGGCTCTCGTCAAAGCCGGACGAAATCATCAGAGCGGCCAAGTCCGGAACAGACACCTCCTCCGAGGCTATCCGTGTTCCCCGACGAACATACTCTATAACGCACTTTGGGTACGCAGGTACGCGAGAGCGGGAGCGGGAAGTGACCGACGCCGGGGCGGCCTCGGAATCTTCCGTTCCGCGTAAGCGCCGGAGTTCGCCGCGCAACGGAGCGAGTAGGTCGGCGTTTTCGTCCGAGTCCTCTTCCACAACGTCGATAAGCTCGTCGGGATCCTCTTCGACTTCATCACCCTCAGACGCACTCTCATCCACCGCAGAGCGCTCATCTTCTGGCGCTTCAGGGAGTCCCACGCCATCCTCTAATAAGGCATAAATCCATAACCGGATGGGTCGGCCGATGGATACGGCCACATTTTCAATGTCGGGATGGTCGAGGAAGATCCTGGGCCAGAATGTTCCAGTATTCAAGATGTCCGTCACTTTTGGGTGTAATTTGCCTGCTCGGTAAGCCTTCAGGTACAACGAACGAAGCATAAGTACGCTGTCGTCCGGAGAGGTCCCATTGCCGGGCTCCTGGCGTTGGGAGAGCGCCCGTGAAAATAGATTTGTCAGCGGGCATATATCACTTCCGTGCAGTGCACAGGATGGTGTCGGCCACAGGCTTGCTGGACCATACACGTCACCTTCGTATTTATCAATAGCATATTGGAGGGCGGCGTTCACGATCCTGTCCACAGTACTATCGATCTCGCCGGGAGCTAAGCTAGTTGGCGAGCGGACGAGCAACGCATCCACCGTGCGATGAATTAGGTCCATTACGGACTCTACCCGGTCTTTGGCTTTATGCTTTTGCGCAGCTGCATTGAGAATCGAAGACAATGTGTTGGCAGTGTGCGTAATACGCTGAGAAGAGGTCAAGCTCCTCTCGAAAAACAGGAATTGAATGTTGCGTTGGGTCGTCGAGTTATTGGTGAAATCGTTCCCGACCAGGGAGGCCAGCAATGGGAGGAGGGTTGTTGGCAACTTTAGATAAGACGCAAGCACCGATGGCGTGTAGACGATTACGGAGAGGACGAGGTCTGACAATAGCATTTCCTCGGGTGGAATCAAGCCAAGAAATGGTTGCTG
>JBBPKD010000178.1:0-32377 GCA_038089075.1 Singerocomus inundabilis
TTAATTACTCGCCCTCCCTCCCCCCTCGACCACCATGCAGCACCACCACCCAAACACGTCCGAGTACGCGCTCGACGCCGTGCACGACACCGACCCCCTCCTTCCTCACTCTTCGTCCTTCTATGGCGCAGCAGAGACCCCGCAACGCCCCTCCCCTTCCCGCCTCCTCTTCTCCGCCGCCCTTCGCATGGCCGCTCTCTTCTCTGTTGCTACCCTCCTCCTCGGCGGTACCCTCTTCCTCGCCCTCCCGTCCCTCGATCCGTGCGTGCCCTTTTTTCTTTGAATCATTCCCCTTCTCACCTTTCTCCCAGTGACGATCGGCCACTGCTCCACATACCCAAATCCTTTGATGATCTCAAGGCTCTCAATGGTCTTTTGAAGAAGTACCGTGATATCTATCCAGAGCGCATTCTCATCTGTTATGTCATTACCTACTTATTGTATGCTCCTTTCCTTATCCTCTTCTCTGCTCTGACTTTTTCATACAGCCTCCAGGCTTTCTCTCTCCCAGGCTCCATGTATCTCTCTATCCTTGGCGGTGCAGTCTGGGGCGTCCCCGTCGCCCTCCCCCTCGCTTGTACCTGCGTTGCAACTGGCGCTACACTCTGTTATCTTATCAGCGCGGCCTTTGGCCCTGCCCTCCTCACTGTTCCAAGATGGAAAGCCCATCTCGACAATTGGTCCGAGAAACTTCGCCGGCAGAAAGACAACATCGTCTCTTTCCTCATCATCCTCCGCATCGCACCCCTCCCTCCTCACTGGGTAATCAACGTCGTTTGTCCCCACGTCGGCATCGGTTTAGTACCGTTTTGGTCCAGTACTTGGCTTGGCGTCTTTGGTGTCACTGTCATACACACAACCATCGGCGGCGGTCTTGACGAAATGACATCTGCCGCAGACTTTCATCTCTTTTCCTGGAGAAACTTTTTCCTCTTAGCCGCCGTCGTCGTCGGCGTCTTGATACCTGTTGCCCTGCGTTACTACTTCAAGCGCGAGGTCGCATCCGCTGCATCCGTTCATGAAGCTGACCTGCTGGAAGAACTACCCCAAGATGATGGTGACCACATTCTTGCTACTGGCTCTCCTTCACTTTCGAAGAAACCCACGTCCTCCCAACTGGCGGATATTTATGTTAACAAAGGTAATAACTTTTATCCCGGTCAACAACTCGAACAAGATGAAGACATGGACGATGACGGTGATGACGACGATGACATTATACTAGAGGCAGGACCGGCTATCGTGATTAAACCATCAGAAGATGAGAGTTCCCGTTGATATTTGATCTATATTTTTATTAGAAGTGATCCACACTCTTGTCATGTAATTGCGGTTGCATATTGTATCGATCACCATCATATTTTTACTGTTACAGTAAAACATCATTTACTGTCTAGCCTCTCGTTGCTCTTGTAGGGTTTGCCTCGCACTTTTGGATAGAAAAGTGACGTTCGTCCTATCCTTTCGCTCCGACGGTCAAGCCACTACATGCTACATGATACCAAACGGTCGTAATACACCCGACAATGATCCTCGTAACCAAACGCCACTTGCAAATGTGTCCACTCAATCGCCCATAGCGAGAGAAGCGGCACTTCCAGACGTAAAGTCGGGATCGTCCTCTGTATTCTCCAAGTCTTCCATGACTCCTTCATCTGACGTTCCTCCACGACCCTCCACCGCACCACCTCACCCGTCCTCCGATGCAGCCAAAGGAAAAGAGCCACGGACCGACCCGCAAACTCGTACGACGCTTGTATCTGACCTTCGTGCACGCAATCTTCTCCTTCGGAAAGCGATCTCCCACATTGACGATGCTGTTCTTCACCTGATGGCTGCCCGATCCGGCATCCCCAGTTCCAAGATACAACAAGTACGCTGTGAAGCGAGAAACAGAAAAGATTTGCTAGATAGAGTGAACAGGGCCATCAGGATGGCCCAGAATAATGACCTCCATGAAGAGAACCAGGGTGGAGATGTGAGTGAACGAACCATGTCAAGGGTAGGCAGTAAGAGGTATGTTGGTACCCCCTCTTGGCGAACGTAAAACGACGTTTACTGTAACTGATTCATGAAAAAGGCCGTCCACGGAACTCGGGCTCGCCGATACACTCCTGACCGGAACACCTTCTGGAACACCGTCGCTCGTCCCTCCGAACCTCATCCATTCACTTTCCTCTGACGCTTCCTTGGACGCACCCCAACTCCGTCGATCATCCTCCCAGCCCCAATTGGGTCCTTCTTCTGGGCAACCACAACCCCCCACGAAGATCTACACGCTCCCCGAACTCATTGAACGTCGGAAAGCGTTACGAGAGTCGATCGAGTCCTGGAAAAACTTTGCTGCGGAATTGCGTGCCACTCAACCTCACCTCGAGGTTCAAGCTCAAGCACGGTCCAGCCCTGGCGTGTGTGCCGCCGTGTCGACTCAAGCATACCCTCCATCCAGTACACCTTTGACCCAAGCCCAAGAATCTTCCTGGATAGTCAGATACCAAAGAGCGCAGTTCGAGATCAGACGTCGTGAGGACCTACTACTTCGGCTGAATCAAGCTATCACTCAGGTCTCACACCCGAATCTGGAACAATTTGCTGCTCTTGCATCCTATATTCCTCCTCCGCTCGACAAACCTCGGTTTGAGACAGCTTATACACATTTTTGCCGGGGGAAATCTATTGAAGTGAATACGACCGTCATCATGCCAGATGTGAGCAAACCTGTGATTGACGTATACTCGTTGCATGTCGCAGTCATGCAGGAGGGAAGTTTTGCCAGGGTTGGTTATCGAGTTACTTATTTCGTCGTGCTTTATAACATGCTTTAATTACTATAGGTATCGACGCGTAAGTCTTGGGACGTGGTCGGGGGACGTCTCGGGTTCATCCAGACGATTGCAACGGCGACCGAGCCGGCGAGGTCCTCCCCCGAAATCGCCGTTCATCTCGAGAGTGCCTACAGAGAGCGTCTTCAACAATTTGACCATCTCTATGTGAGTTCCGTTATCGAGACCGTCCGAAGGCGGATGGCAGAGCAGCAGAAGAAGCCCTGACCGAAAGTCGTGGCTGTTGCAAGGACCTGTTGCATCACGCTAATGCTGTGCCCCTGGCTTATTGGACAGGTTCCTGGCAGTCCCTACGAAACTCGACGTTTTTTTTTCTTTTTTTTCTTTTCGCTCTATGAAGCGGAAGGGGCAAAGCATCATTCATACACGCACCCGTTAGCCTTGTAGAAGAGACGGCGGATCATGATTTAAGGCATACTCGCACGACATCAATCACGACACTGCCTGTTCGCGTCCACGCTACTACTATTCATGCCTATACCCTGTACACTGCCTTGCATGTAGACCTAGACGGTGCGCTCGAACCTCACGAGGGAGCTAGTTTGGCAATGTCGCACCCACTAGATACTCGTGGAAACCAGAAGCAGGGACCCTTGTGTCGACATATACCACTTGTACGTACGACTTGAAACGTTCACCGATCGAACAAATAAATAAATAACAAGTCGTGCGCGTGCATGTAAGGCCAGATGCGTCTACTCGTCGCCCACGGACCAGAATGGGGTCTGAGTAGATGTAGGTTCACACTCTGAGAATGCGGGAAGAAAAACATGGAGTAACGGTGCATCCCGTGCACGAAAACGGCCCGAGCGTCGGAGTGTCGGTGGTCGCAAGGGAGGGCAGTGCGGACAGGCGGAAAGATGCGGCTAAATTATCTGATAAGTATTTAAAGCACATAAAATGACAGATATAAATCCGAGGGGAAAGAAAAAAAGCGAGGCATTTTCACCCTTGCGGGAGAGAACCAGGGCAAGCAAGCTTCGCACGCACGTTCACGTCTGATGCTCCACCAGGCGAGGCGTGCAACAAGCAGTGAGACGGATGACGACGTGCAGCTGGGCGAGGGGACGCAGTCGGCAGGACGCAACGTCGGGGGACGGTGGTGGTGGTGCCGACCAAAGTGTGGGGTCATGGAGGGCGCCGACGATATTTGCGGGGGTGTGCATATCCATGCCGGGACAATGCCGAGTATATTCTGCAATAAAATTGTAGTAAATACCTTTTTTGGGTATGCAAGACGATGACGTTTCAAAGTCCGACGTGGTCCGTTATGGTCTGTGCTTAGCAGGTGTTTGGAAGTCGGACCTAACCTCGCTCCCACCACCAGCATCCGCTGTGCTTGCTGCTGCACTTGCCCACCCCCTTCCCTGCCGTTGTGCACGGCCCCCTCGCTCCCGACACTCCTCTTGGTCGTACTTTGTACGTCGAGCCGTCCTGGCCGTCGTACCGCTCCGTAGCACCCTAAAACATCCATCAGCTTCCTTCTACCAAACCCAGGACTGTGGATTATGGCCGATCGCCTGCACTCGTACCCCATGTTTCCTCAGAATCTCACACCCAACTCCCTCCAACAGCCTCAGATGTCCCAGCAACCACCACAAGCTCAGCAGCCCGACCCCCAGATGATTTCAGCGCTCTCTAACCCCGAGCATATTCGCATGTGGCAGCAGATGAACCAGCCTCAGAATCCATACCGTTCCCAACAGTCGGGCGATTTGGCCGCTTCCCAGATAAACCACCAGGAAAGTATCTCCTTCGCGCGTTTTTTTCCCCTCCTCGTCCTCTGTCTTGTCTGGGAAAATTCTTTGCCTCGCGTTAATGAGATGTGCATGTCTTACCTGTATGTGGTGATGATGCGTGCGGCCAATCCCCCTTTCCACCAATTACTCCGTATATAACATCTTATCACTTGGTATTGCGCTCGACGTAACTGTCGCTCCCCCAACCCTGTCTTTCTGGGAACCGTTCTCTCGTAATTACGTTTATACTGACATTTTCCTTGTTTAGATGCAGGAGTTCGCCCGAGGACAAGCTCTCTCTCACGGTCAAGGCCAGCCCATTGTTCAACAGATCCAACAGTCCTTTGGGCTTAACGCGCAACGCATGAATCCCCCTGGCCCTGTTTTCCACGATCCTCAGACCAACCAGCCGCAGTCCATCATACCGCCCAATTTTCCCAACATGCCAATGAACGCCCAACAACAAATGAAGGCTACCTTTAACATGAACCCTATGATGCATGCGACAATGAACAATACTGGTGTTTCTCGTCAACTCAAAATGCTCAACCAACAGGAAATCGCTCGTCTTCAGCAGTCAGGCCTTGGCGTCCAACATGCCCCCAATCAACCAGCCGCTGTGGACATGTTTACCACTCCATCCATGCAACCCTCTCAGGACCAAATGCGTGGTTCTCCTCACCCTGCCGCACAACCTGTAGGTCCAACCGGCACCAATCAGGCCATGGTACCTGGGAACCAGCAGCAGAGTGTCCAGAAAAGAATGATAACGCCGGCTGAGTTCCAAGAGAGGAGGGGTTATCTAGTCGGCTTGATCTCACAGTCTGAGAACAACTTGGGGGCCCTTATGCAAACCGTACGCAATGGAACTTCCGTTGACCCTCATATGCAGTCAAAGATCAATCAGCTTCGCGCTGAGCTTACTGGTCGGAGGGAGATGTATACCAAGTTTGTGGCCACTTTTGGCGCCATGGTGACTCAGCAGATGGCGAACGGTATAGCACCAAGCATATCTCATATGTATGTCTTTTCCACCAGAAGTCCTTGACTATCGTTGATTTTTGGTAGCGGCCCTATCGCACATCCCTCTCCGCAGCAGCCTCAACAGGGTACTGTGTCCAACGCCCAGGTCCAGCCTAGTTTTGTTACCCAGGCTAGCCAACCTGTTATGGCACAGTTCAATATTCCCGCTGGTAATGGCCCATCTTCGATGCCTACCCACGGCCAAGGTGCTTTGAGCCAGCAGATCCCCATTCCACCTACGCAACTTGGTCGGCCAAATACCATCCCTCCTCGGAATGGAGGTACTCCCCACCAACTTTCTGGTGGTCAAATATCGAATACTATGTCTCCTAATCTGGGTAATTTTGCAACCCAAGGTGCACAAAAGGTACCCAATCAAACGCGGCAGCCTGTGGGGATTATGCCACTAGACAAGCAGCGGTTTGATTCCACGTATTCCCAGTTCTGTCGAAGCCAGAACATAAATCCTGGCCTTCGTGTAACTATAGGGGACAGCAGGATGGTGGATTTACATCAATTGCACGTTGAAGTCATGCATGAAGGTGGTGCGCAATCAGTGAGTCACCTTGATGTGAAGCTATTCAAGGGCTAATCATGAACCCCACTAGGTGACCTCACGGGATTTATGGGCCGTCATTGGCGGTCGATTAAATTTCATTCAGTTCCCCGGGAACGACACTGAGCCAGCCCGCTGTGGGCCTGGGATCGCCCAACAGCTCCAGAACACTTACAGCCATTATCTCCAGCACTTTGAGCACGCATATGTCTTGACTGTCAAAAATCGTCCGACGGGCTCACCGCAACAGCCGATGCAACAGCCGAATTCGAACACCCTTGTCATTGGTAGCAATGCGGCTCCTGGCATGTCTGGGAATACCACGGAAATGCCTCCAAATCCTCCTCGCGCAGTTCCTACCCAACAACAGCTCATTGCCGCAGCGGTCCGGTATGTGCACATGAGCGTCCAGGACATGCGTGCCCAACGTGTTAATGAGCATATGATCGTCTTTGTGGAACGCCATCGTTCTGAACTCGTGAAGCTTTATCAACAACAAGTCCAATTAATCGCGAAAAGAAATGCCGAACAAGGGCAGCAGAACATGGCGAATGCGCAGAGTCAATTATCCAACATGCACGAACAAGCGTCCATCAGTTTGCAGCCCAACGCTCAGCGACACCCTCAGGCTATTGGACCAAGCACCATGGCTAGTGTGCCGTCGGGTGACACCAAGTTGGTAAATGGGTCCTTTGTGCCAGAGAACGTCGCGGCCACATTCCCTAAGCAGCCGCTGACCCAGGATCAACTCCAGCAAGCGATGGCGGTAATAAACCAACTTAAGCACGTATTTCAACAACGTAGTAGGCTTTCTTCATATTTGCTTTCTCGCCACTTATAGCTTCCAAGGTCTCCACGGAATGACTACGCAACCAATCCCGGACGAGCAACGACCGGAATATAATCACCTCCTTGGACAAGTCTTCAAGCTGACGTCGGAGCTTGATGCAAAATTGTATATGTATTTCGTAGTTTTTAAAAGTGAAGAGGTCCTTCGCAAATACGTCGCCATTGTGAGTCTCTCTTTTTTCATCTTCGCTATACTTACCTTGTACTCGTAGGTAATGACAGTGGCGAGACAACAACAGCTCGTGTCTGCTTCCCAACCACAGTATATTATTACCCTGCAAACTCTGCGTAACATGCAGATGCAAATTCATAAGCTCAACGAGGAGTTTGAGAATCGCTGGCGTATGATAAAGACGTCCGCCGTTGCCGCCAGCACCAATTCTCAGCAACACTCCTCACTCACATCTGCACCTGCTCGTTTAAATCCTACCCCTTCGTTGTCGGCACAACTGATACAGAATACATCTCCATCTCACGTAGTTCCTTCTACTCACCAGAGTGTTGGACGCCCAGTTGCTATCAATCCGTCTCCGTCACAGCCTCAACTTCAGCCTCCACCTCCACATTCTCAGATTCAACCTCCACTTCCGCCTCCATCCAATTCGCAGCCCAACCAGTCCCAACCTCATTCCCAGAAACAACCTCCGTCACAACCAATTAAGAAACCTTTCCATCCCTCCATTCCACCTAGCCCGTCGACTCTGCCAGCCCCCACTACCCTTGCATCTTCCACCCCTCCACCCGCTGCTGCATCATCGTCTACCCCCGCTACCAGTGCTCCTACCCCTCAAACGACAGCTGGTTCGCCTCAAACCCCAAAGTCACCACCGTCGAAACCGGTTGCAAAGACCAAGGGTACAGGTCGAGCCACCAGAAAACTGTCGACGGCAGGTAAAGGACCTGCTACGCCGGAAACGACCCCTTCTGTTGCCGGAGTTAAGCGTCCACCCGAAGAGGATGTTGCTACCCTCACTAGTGTGGCCCCTTCGGAAGCCGAAGCAAGTAATGCACCGTCTCCGAAGAAGGCAAAGACGGAATGGGAGGGTGAGACGAGCGAGGCGCTTCTCAAGAAGCAGGAAGAACTAGAAAATATCAAGACGGATGAGGACGCCGCTGCATTCTTCGATCGTATGAAGGAACTCTTTGCTATTACTGCGTCTACGGATAACGAGGTTCATCACGACATTGCCTCTACCTTGAATCAGATTTTGGCAGGTGTAGCTCAGGAGCCTGCGGACGCAGCTGCAACAGCTGCCGCTCTTTCTGTACACGGAGCTGGGGATGTCGGCCCACCACCTACCGCTCTTTCGCCTCACATGGGCCCTGCCAGTGATGCATTTTTTGAGTTCATCGACTTCTCTTCCTTGACCACACTCGAAGACGAGGATAATGACTCCAAGGCCCCCACACCTGACCTTGTTCCTTCGTCGGAGACGAACCCTAGCCCAGAGTCTGGCTCTGAGGGTGACTTGTTGGGCAATACTGGGTCACCTGATAAAACCAAAATGGAAGAGTCAGGGGAGCGTAGCGATCCTCTTCGACTCGGATCTCTAAGAGAGATTGACGGTGGCGAGTCGGCATATTATCAGGCTGACAACTGGAAATGGGAGGGTCCGATGCATACCCTCGATCAACCATGGGCGATTTTCACTTCGTAGTATGGTCTCATTGGATTGTGTGTCTGGTTATTTATTTGCTTCCATCTTTATGCTGGATATACTCGATTTTTCTCTTCACGTTCGTGGTGACCTACTCATCTCCAACCAGACCCCCTGTTATCCTACTCTCTTCTTGGTTTATGTCCCGTCGCTCTGTATTCCTAATGTTGTTCCACTCTGCTGTCGCGTATTCTTGCTCAGACCTTAGTCTCTTAATGGATAGCTAACTCGAGCTATGGATGTGTGAGTATATAATAAGTTGGCGGAAATGACTACAAGGGTTTTATCATTTATTTTGGTCTGTCTGGGGGTCTTGAGGTACGAGGCGGGGGAATATTGCTCAGCAGCCGTGCCTTTAATGATGTGAAGGGATCCCGATTTTGTGATGAACTCGACGAAAAGGATAAAGGAGTAGCAGAGCTCAGTAGCCTCGCTTTCCTGATGCTTGTTCGTGCTTCGTGTTCTCTCCTGGCCCTCTCCCACTGCTCTCGAGCGGTATTCTTCGATTCATCATCGTCTGCCGCAAGCTGTAGTGTCTCTGGTAACCCATACCGGCCTTTGAGCTCATCATCGGCTGCGCGTTTCGCAGCGTCAATCTTCTTCTCTGCACGAAAACGCTTGCGAACGAGGGACGAGAGAGCATACGGATCACTATTATAACGATCGGATACCTCTTGCAGTGATTCGAGTCGAGGTATCTGCACTTTGTTGAGGTGGTCTTGAGCGGTTGTTGATTTCTCCAGCGTTGCAAGCGGGTCAGCCGGCCCAGCATTGCCGTCGGTGTCTGCGATCAAGGTCACGTTCAGAAACTCGATAGAAGAGGTGGGGGAGTGTCGCGCATACCGTGTATCGCGAAACCACCATTTTCTTCGGGATTCCATTCTTCGTCTTTCTGTCTCGCACCCGAGACAACGACATAGCGGGTATTCTGCAGTGGACGTAAGACATACGCTCGGTCGACGGGAGGGAACCACCGAACCTTTGGATCCGTATGGATCTCGAACCAGCCGTCGCACAGGTGGCACTTGCATCGAAAGGAATAAATGGGCGTGGAGTAGTAAGACCCGACTTTCTTCTTCTCTGCATTGTAGCGCACACCCATCCCAATGTGGTTGTTGCATGTTTCACTAGAAAGGATGCGTGTGAGCTACGGGTGGGAGCGAGCGAGAACACGGACAGCGTACCACCAGATGTTGAACGGCAGCTCGAATCGGGTTATCAGAATGCCCTTGTCAAGCTTTCTGGCCCGATCACCCAGAGCATGCTTGCCTGTGAACGAGCTAAGTGCTAGTCCTCAACACGACAGGGAACGCAAACCTCTGTATGCGTTGAGACTCTTGTGTTTCTCTCCGTCGTAATCTGGCGGGTAGTACTTGTTGAATCCTGATGAGAGATGAGCGAGAGCCTTGGCTGGTTCGGCAGACCCGACTTTCCTTGCATGACGGTAGCTGGCCAAGCTTTGATAATCACGTGAGGACTAATTACACGGCATTTGCCGGGATAAGTGCAACATTCCCTGAACCTTAACCTTCATCTTCCCAATCATCAAAAACCCTTGGGTACGTATCCCCTTGTCGTTCTTGCCTACGACTCACCAACCGCTCTAGTCACCTTCTGACTCATTCACCACATACACCTCTTCAAGAATGAGTTACGTCGCTAAGGACGAGAAAGCATATGACGCAGCCGGTGCCGTCCCTGCTGCCAAAATCCACAAAATCCGCATCACGTTGACGAGCAGCAATGTCAAGAACTTGGAGAAGTGTGCGCAAGCCTTGGCTCGTTTCCTCATTCCATCGCCTCTGTTTCTCATCCCCTACCCCTACTGTAGTCTCGACCGACCTCATCAACCGTGCCAAGGACAAGCAACTTCGTGTCAAGGGCCCGGTCCGCCTTCCGACCAAAGTCCTCAAGATCACCACGCGCAAAACTGTACGTCTTGCTGACCCCTTATATACTTTGTCTCTCATCTCCTGTCGTCAGCCTTGCGGTGAAGGTTCAAAGACCTGGGACCGTTACGAACTTAAGGTACACAAGCGCCTCATTGACCTCCACTCTTCTAGCGAGATTGTCAAGCAAATTGTAAGGCGTGTGTTTATCGTATGGTGATATTGTCCTGACAGAAATCTGTCAGACTTCTATTAGCTTGGAACCTGGTGTAGAGGTCGAGGTCACCATCTCCTCGTGAATCGACATTATGTAGATGGTCTATGTATCTATCATCATGCGCTGACAAGACAGTCTGCTGAAAATCAAGCTAAAGAAGTGAGATTTTGTATGAATAGGTCTAATGAGTGTGACAACCGTCAAGTCCGTACGTAAATTACTATACAGTGAAGGTATCATCAGGGGGAATGCAATCCAAATGTAGAGAAACACAAAGTGGTGAAAGTGATGAGTATATGAGGTGAACACGCGAAGGGATAGTCACAAATAGACAGCATAGGATCCAATAACTGGTCGATGGTCGCTCCGGCCCCCTAGCAGACGCATCTCCCGGTCGTCCAGACTGCTGTAATTCAGACAAATGACATCACCCTTGGCAGGATGAGGTGCAGCGTGAATTGTTGAGACAGCAGACTCTTGCGTAGCGATACTCTGGAAGGTGTCCCTTCGGAAGGGAAAAAAGCGCCAGCGAGTTGAAGAGAGTGGTATTGATAAAGGGTCTTTGGGAGGAAGAGGAGGCGGATTCTCCAGAAGACCATCACCTTGAGGCATGGGAACCGACGGGAGCGAGGAATCCGAATCAGCTTCTAAATTTCTCTGATTTAGTGGAACATCTGTGGAAGAGAGGCGCGTGGTATCGTCGGAGGCCTGTGTCGAGGGCCGTACAGAAATCTGGCCTTCATCCTGTGCCCCGTCGACAGCTTCTGTTGATCTAGTTCCAATGGGAATCCGAGGTAGCTTGGATATGTCCAACGACAGCGGCCGGTTTCCAATAGTCCCTTTTGTTGCTGGCTGACTGGGGTAATCTTGTCTGGTGAAGGAAACGACTTCAGAATTTGGTGACCCCCCCGATTCGCGTCGAACTCTAACTGAGAACGGTCGGATGGCTTGTGAGATTAAAGTACCAACTCGAGTCCGTTGTCTTGCCATCTCTATCACCTCAGACTCCATATCACCGACATCAGGTTTGGCGGTTGATTTCCACAGAATGCGGTCACACCTAGAACCATCTCGAAATCAACCAGGAATCTAATCTTGCCAAAAGAAAATATACCAACCAGCTAGGAACCCGTTGTTTGTGAGATGAATCATAGACAGCGATATCATCTTCGTCACCATGAGGCTCGATGGGCGTCGATGGAGCAGATTTTGTAGAGAACCCCCGTGACGATGGTCGAGGAATCAAGATGTGTTGCTTCTCGGGGGGTTCCAACAGTCTATTTGTCTCTGGAGGGAATTCAATAGGGCTTGGCGGAACATCTTCAACCAAGGGCAACGAAGACGAAGGTTGTTCGAGAATATCGGGAGACCTCGATCTTATAACCACTATATCCCGCGGACCACGCTTGTTCCGTAACCATCTAGCCACCGGAGTTGCTGGATGCGTCGGCGAGACAACTCCTGGCGAGAGGAACGCCTTCCACTTAGCTTTTGCTTTGTGAGCAGCTACAGCCAAGGCTGCACGTCCACCTTCACCTATAGTCGGATTCGGGGTAAATGGAGCAAAGTAGTCCTCATCTTCGGGCTCTGAGGCAATGCCCTTGGAGTGCGAGGTCCACACGGATGATGCTAGTGAATGCGATTCACCCTCGACATCCTCCCCGTTTTCTTCCTCCTCCCCACCCTCTCGTTCAGTCTCGTTACCGTCTGTGGGAGAGCGCCTACTGAGCTGTCGCTTTGTCTTCGAGCGACTTGCCACATCATACTTGAAAGTTGGTGGAAAGTTAATAGGCGCTTCATGAAAACCAGAAAACGCTGAATTCGTCTCCATCTGCCGTTTCAGTTGATCAAACGCAAATGCCTGTGCGTATTCTGCAGGCAACTATGCTCAACCCGGCTCACCAATGAATAAAAAATCACAAGGTGGCACGTACCATGCCTAGAAATCAGCCAGTCTGCATGCAATCGGGTAATATCTAATCGGAAATTCAAGTCTCCACAAAGGAATGTATAGTCGAATCGATCTGTGATATCTGATGGGGTATAAGATTATCTATACTATTTGAGAAATGTCTCGTCACCTTCTCTCGTTGTTCTGGGATCATGAGGTTGCAGAAAGTCGTCCACCGCAAGCTCGGCCTACAACCAAGTTAACAAACTTTAACCCGTATCATCACATGTCATGAACAGACTAACTTTGATCTTGGCCAAATTTGCGAGCCGATGATGAACCTTGCCTTCGTGTGCTACAAATACGATGTCATGAAATGCATGGCTATAATGGCACGTAACACACCAGCCAGATGTGCATTCAAGAACAAGAAGGTGGAACCATCGATTTTGAGGCTGATGCCAACACCACCTTTGTTGCCGACACGTCCGCCGATTAGACCAGCAGTGACAGCTGACTTGGAGAATCCTGCAAGAGTCGTGAGCAGATAATACTCCCAGGTAGACATAAACCTGCCTTCAACTAGGTCACGTAAGTCTTTGTGTATGTAAACTGAAAGGTATAATCCCATCATTCTCTCTTTGACCAGAGGCACATAGGGCCCCATTTCCGATTCTTTGACGGTCACACGACGATGCAACGAATGACGTTTTGGAGAAGCTGTGATATCCTTGAGCGAGTGTTCTCCCTGCACCTGAAGGTTTGCCTGCGTTCGATGGCACAACCAATGTTCAAGCATCGATGTCCAGCCAGTGTGATGGTAGTTCACTACAATTTCATCCGGGAGATCGTCGGAGCTCTTCCACCCACGGCCAGCCTCGTCTCGCTCCTTGTCCTTGCGCTTGAGACTTTGCAAATGAAGAAGGTGTTTCTCGTGGTCCTTGTCCTCACACTTGTCCTTGTCTTTCTCTTTGTCGGGTACTCCAAGCTTGATGCCGGCACCGAGACCCATGGGAATACCTGCAGAATCGTCCATGATTATACATGGTACACAGTTCAGTGTCATTACCAGACGAGCTTGGACATTCTTGCCCTGCCCTTCAGAAAGGTCAGTGCAGTTGGGAAAAAGCAGAGCTAGGACCACCCACACTACGACGAGATGGTACGGATGCGCGGGTTCTGTAGACAGCATAGGAAGAGTTGGCGCGTCACCTTGGTTACGTCTGTGGTTTCCATGTGGGAGTACGACGCCGAGCAGTTCTTCTAGGTCGCCCTATGCGCCAGTGTTGGCAAATTTATGACCACAACTTTCAAATGTACCTTTGGCAGCGAATCGTGCATATTCCAAGTCAATATCCTGACCTTGAGAAACTTTGGATGCTTCCGTGAAAATGGGTGTTTGGGTGCTGGAAAGGCGACGTCATTCTGGGGGAAAGACGCTAAAGCCGCAGTTGCAGGGGACGCGGGAAATAGAGACTGTAATCTTGCGAGGACAGTCTGCTGACCTGGATAGAATGTGACATTCGTTGTCAGATCGGTACCAGACGCGTCGGATGAGCAAAAACCACCTTGACGCACTGCACGCGGTTGTTGCGGGATAGTTCGAGGCTGTTGAGAGACGTTTGTGAGCATTGTATGCCCCAAAATCGGGCCTTATGGCCTGTTCTTAAGGCTCAATGTCGAGGCAGTGGTCCGAAAAGAAATGAAGAGAACATAAGTAGCGATTGCGGTCAGTGTTCATTACTATTGAACCTGTTCGATGCTGTACCAGATTACGTAATCAGACTCGTATGCTCTGTGACATGTCTGATGATCACGGACAAGAGCTGGCGATGGACAGGAATCCTTCCAGTCAAGTCTTGGGTGACGGTCGACATCCGTGTCCAGTGAGTCCATGTCGCACTGTCAACGTGTCTTCTACCCTTGACCCAAACGCGGATGACTCCGTGGCGAATTGTTTGGTCAACGCCTGCAGTTGCAAAAACAGCTCTCACAGCGTCCAGCAACCCACCACAGTGTACAGCCTGCTTCTCTGTGCCACGATGCAGCAATAGATGCTTATTCATTCATTTTCTTCTTCGAGGCAGTGCGTCCAGACGATCGCCCTCTGTGACTGTTGAAAAAGTGAGCCCCAACTGATCGCCAAGGGGGAACCTCGCCAGTCTTGATCGAGTGCACAATCAAGAAGCATATCCTTGTTTGTTTTGACACCCGACAAGAAACTAGAGTACTTGGGGAATGGTGGACACTCGCTTTCAGAAAAAGGACAAACGAGTTGGCAGGACGGTAATGATGAGGCATGACGAAACTTTGAGCGACAGCAGTGATGTGAGTGAACCGAGCATGGCGAGAACCATGTCGTTATGTATCAACGGCCACTGCACCGTTTGTCCAGCAGTGGGTAGAACAAATGAAGAACGCACGTCAGCTGGCTGGCCGAATAAATTACAGAAAGTCTAGAAGGGATGTCCCCCACCGTCGCCAGCACCTCCACACCGTCATCACCTATCCCCAAATCGTCCTGCTATCTTCTCGAGTCCTTCTTGAAGTACTCGCTATTTATCGCTGTTGCTTGTGCCATGTCGAATATAGTCTCTCCGACACCGAGAAAACGCTCGGCCAGAGAGCGGATAGTTGGGTCTGAGATCCTGCTGGTCTCCACGCTATATCCAAGTGGGTCAACTCGAGCGAATGGGAAGAAGAATGGAGAAGCTCACGTGAACCCACTTGAACGTCGAATGCCAGCAATGACCGTGGACACCAAGATGGCGTCTGCGGCATAGTGAACGAACCGACCGAGAACCATGCTATGATGGAATACTCTTGATTAAAAAAAAAGGGATATTTCAGGTGGTTTGGACACTGCAGTAGTGCGTGTTGGAGTGTCAAAAGGACGCTGAGAAGGCTATTGGAGTCGTGTGTGCACTGAGGAGGACTATATAGGCAAGTCTCCTATTTTTCCCGTTACGGTCACTCTTCTGCGCACATGCTCACAGAGGTAGTCCTGCGGGGCCAGCAGGTGGTGCTGGTTCCATCCACTCCAAATCATGTCGAGGTATGTACATGTCCTCGATACTTGCCACGCACTCTGCAGATTGCGCTAGAGATATTACAGTTGGATGACCAATCCAAGATTACTCAAGGATACTGGTACAGAACCCCTCAGCCTGGAGCAAGTGTATGAAATGGAGAGTACGTCGATTGCGACCTCGAATCGCCGGAACAACATGTTAATCTGGTCTAGGACACTGGCGAGAGGACCATGACAGTAAGCAGCGCCAGGCTCAATTTAGGCAGACGTTCGTATCGTGTGACAGAGCTAACGCTGATCATCCTCGCGAATGGCGAGGGTGACATTGCATCCCTTCCAATGGTCGGAGATGTCAACCTTTTTCTCAAAAGCGATCCCGATGATGAAGACTTTGAAGCAGAGGTCAGCGTGATGATTGCAGGTGTGTGAACATAAAATCGCTGGGATTACACGTCTAACCACTCCCCTCGCCCTCAGAGGAAAGCTATCGGAGACGAGGTTTCGCGCGAGAGGCACTGAGACTTGTGTTGTCATACGTGACTGGGTCGAATCCAACTCTATCACCAGTGCCGAGCCCCCCCTTTCCGATACGATCCTCGAGTTTGGTGGTGCGGATAGACCGGGAGAACGAATCCAGCATCAAGTTGTTTGAACGACTTGGCTTTGTCGAGACCAAGGGACCCAACGTGTTTGGACAGATGGAAATGCGGATTCCCAAGGACTCCTCTATATTTAGACAAATCTATTGTCCGAGTCATGTCCTGTAACGGCACCACACGCATAAAAGCACGCTGCGGGCATTCGCGTTGCTTGATTACTTACCACCATATCGTAACTTGGCGTATCGTGCAAGGTCGTCCCCAGGTCAAATAGCGGAGGACAAGCACATCCACGGCTATTTGCACTTATTTGGTTCTGCTTACTATCACTTAAAGAGACACGCCTCCGCGCAAACGCGTACAACTAACGCGTTTCGTTCCACCATGACGCGGTAGGTACCCCCCTCGCGTCGTACCCTCGTTTGTCTCATTCTCTCCAGAGATTACGTTTACGGACATATAGCCAACATTCCCTTCGGAACCCCCTTTACGACTAGGTACGCGTTCTTGCTCTTCCTATCCTCCTTGTCGTTCATCGTCTAATCTCCAGGGACAAACTCTCAAAGGCTGGCGTGCATGCTCCAACTCAGGCGGGAATTCATGGTGATTCCAATGAAAATGGCGGCGCATATTCGATCTGTCTTTCCCAGGGATATGAGGACAACGTAGACAAAGGAGATACAATGTAAGTTTATGTGTCACCCTTTGCACATATACATCTTCATTCCTACTTGTAGCACTTATGTTGGCTCAGGTATGATTTATGCGATGATTGAACATGTTTTTTTGAATGACGGAGTGTTAGGCGGCCAGGACCAGAACGGTGTACGTCCATTCTTCATATCAGGCTTGTTGCTACTGACGCCCTTCCAGCAGCAAGTTATGGACCAGTCGTTCGATGATCCCCCCAATCGGTCTCTACTCGTGGGTCTTCAACAAATTGTCCATTATCGTACCTTACGTCCCTTTAGATTTCCTGTGAGACAAAGCGACCGGTTCGAGTGATTCGAGGCAAGAATGAACAGAGTTTTTACGCCCCGGCCAAAGGGTGGGCACGCACTCGTGCTGGCTATCGTGCAAGGACTCATCTTCGTTGACAGGTACAGATACGACGGTCTCTATGTTGTAGACTCGGTGAGTACCACCCTTGCCGCAAGGATACCACTTTCCTATCATTTCTCAGGCCAGAATGGCTCGAGGAAAGAGGGGTTTCAACATGTGCATCTTCGAACTCAGGGTAAGGTCTCATAGTCTGCCAAGTCGTGGTCGCTAACTCTTCGACTGCTAGAGGATCATGGAAGATGATAGTGGTCCTATACCCAACCGACGTCGACTTAATACGAGGAGACTGAACAGCATGCTCAGGGGAGCGTCGAGACGATGAACGATGCCTTTTGCTGTCAACTTCTCCGTGTTTTGTTTTGATCATGCTGTCGATACTCTTTTTCTATCTCGTAGCTCAACGTTCACCATCTTTCTCTCTGCCTGCCTAGTATTTCGGACAGCCGAATCCGAGTTACATGGATCAGTAAATGTATATCAACCAGATTCCCTACAAATTAAGATGACGTGCAGCATCATGCATGCGAAATGGTCTCCAAGTGTGATGCGTTTCAAGTAGTCTTGAGATGATTGATGGGTAAAGCAAAACCTCGGGCGGAAAAGTACCAAGAGAAACAACATATGTATGAGAGGTAGGAAGACCGCAGCAAACATCACCGAGAACTAAACGACCGTAGTTGTGAAAGACTGACACTGATGGAGCATCCTGCAAGTAGTTGATGACGTTCATCAGACGCACCACAGAAATTGACAAGACTTACCACTAATGCTATACACAGACAGACAAGTCAATGCATGTCTGGACTATCTACAAGTCCAAAAAAAAAAAAAGGCGAAACACTTCTTAGTACTCGCCCGCAACATCTCCGTCTTCGTCAGGAATGCTAACTATACTTTGCGGACGCGGTTTCGGAACTGAAACGCCTTCCAGGAGGTTGACGATATCTTCAAGGTCATTTCCTGGAATAGTATGTCCAACTTTAAGGCTGTCCCCGTTGTTGGTCACTTCACCCGCATGTGACTCGGTAGGTTGGCGAACAGGGTCCCCGTGAACTGCCGAACTGGCATGTTCACGTGTAGCCTCCTCTGGAAGCTTCTGTGCAACATGTTCATGACTGCGAGCCCCTTCCTCGACAGCATGGCCACCTTCCTGCTGCTCAGGATAGACTCCTGGATCGGAATGTACGTCTTCGTCCGCAACAGGACTGTGCATCGCACCGCTAACGACTTGTGGGTGGCCGTGCGTATCTTCTGCTGAACCAGCGTCCGAAAAGGTAGCCACTCCTGACGTATGCCCATTCTCTGCGCGATCAGCCACAAGGTGGTCCGAGTCACCGGAAGGCTCAGAAGAAACGGACACAGGACCAGATGTGATCCCCCCCTTCGTATTCACTTCTTTCGGTTTCGCGGATGTACGTCCAACCTTGGACTTTGACGGCCCTCGAGGAGTCAAACCATGAGAGCCAGTTGAAGTCGACTTTGCCACTCTTGCAGAACCTGCAGCGTGAGGAACTGGCGAACGCGCTTTGGATAACGATGCAGCTGTAGGCTTGCTGAGCCTTTCTGCTGCATCACTACTCAGAGTCGCTTTCTTAACGGGGGGCGGGAGTGGCAGAGGGGCATTACGAGAACGCGCAAGTGATGCAGCAGTAGGGGCGAACAGACCAGAGGATGGTGTCTTCGGTCTTGAAATGGTCTGATTTTGTGGGGCTGATGACTTGGGACGCGAGGGTGTTGATGGTGCGGTTCTAGAAACTGGCCGTGCTGGGCGTGTCGTGGAATTGGAATTAGATGCAACGGACTGGCCAGTGAGATGAGACCTGAGAGGCTGCGAAACAGAGGACTGAAGAGACGTCTTTGGAGGAGAGCCGGCTAAAGACTTGGTAGAGGAGCTCTTGGCAATGGAAGAGCGAGATTTTGCGGGAGACGCTACGGTCCGCTTGGTTCCAGCTGCGGGTGTCAAGTTCGTGGTGGCGATAGTTTTAGCCTTGGGTGAAGGAGAATTTACTGGCTCCGGTGATGCAGGTGTCGGCGTAGTGGGGACGTCCACTGGAGGAGGAGCGGGGTCGGGGATAGGCTGAGGGCTCACGATGGTAGACTTGGACATGCTAGTGGAGGGTAAACTGGAGAGTGTGGATACGACTGGTTTAATATCGGCAGACGCCACGGGTTTGGGAGGCCATTCCCTCTTCTCCTTTGCTTCTTCTCTCGCAGCATCACCGGCTATTTGTGACAGGGCGCTGGAACTGCGTGGAACTGCAGGGACAGCGGGAGAAGCTTGTCGTTTTCCCTGCTGCTCGAAGCGGCCGATGAGATTGGCAACACTCTGGCGTGGTCTCTCGTCGGGTAGTGGCCTGCAAGAGGAGCAGGATCAATGCAAGATCGGACAAGGAAGGAGGGAGAATGAGAAACGACGACTGACATCTTGCACTCTCCTGGAGTTCAAGGATGAAAGAAAAAGAAAGACGAAGGAAATACAGACTTGGGTATCTGGGAGGGTATGTATGAAATGTGGTCAGGGTGATGGTTGCGGTTGCCGTTCAAGCTCAAACTTTGCTGGTTCGGCAGTCACACCGGGTTGTTCAAGTCCGCTAGCGGTGAATTACAAAGTACTCGTACTCATCATACACCACGTTCACCCGGAAAGCCAGTTCGCCAACGTCTCCTTCAGCGCCGCTCTCGACGTCCTGGAACACCAGAAATGATCCGCACCTGTCACCATCACTATCTTGAGCTGTGCCTTGATACCCTCCGTCGTCTCGAGTGACTTGGTCCAGGCGTCATACTGGGAGCGGCTTGTGAAATCATCCTGGTCCCCGTGAACGACGAGCAACCGAGTACGGACATCACGCAACAGAGAAGTCAGTACCGACGAGTACATTCCCGAATGAAACGTGGTCAGAAGCCCCCTCGGTCTAAGGGGATACGAAAGCAGCACATAAGAAGTCTTGACATGCGAGGGCAGCACGGGATGCAGTGTCACTATCAGCGAACCATGGGAGTATCCCTGTTGTTTCAGTTCGACACGAGTTCTACGCAGACGTTTTGAGGAGGACGCACGATAAAGGTCACCGAGTCGACCTGCGGATGTCTCTCCAAAAATTGTTGGACCAATGCTTCCAAATCACTACCCTCGGTCCTTCCGGTGAAAGAGGGCCAGCCGGTTGACTTTCCGACACCTCGAGAGTTGTAGTACACCACATAACAATCATGATCCTGCAAAGACTTGACGACGGTCTGGACAGTCCTGCGCCAGTCAAGTGCTTCAAAAGGGCAGGAATGCGACAGAAGCACGTTGTACTCACGAGTCGTACATACATCCACCGAGTCGTGACCATGGATGGAGGCAAAACGCAACTCGGGTACACCGGTGCTCTCGGTCAGGCCGTGAAATCGCGACCTCGAGCGAAACACCTGTCTTTAGTGGAGTAATGTCATAGCATATGGCCATCACTGACACAGGAAAATAAAGCCTTTGGAAGCGAGTCACTTTCTGTGCAGTAGCTTCATGCACTAATAGCGGCGCTGGTCACTATTGTATCGACTGGCAGGATCGTATCAATGTCAATTGAATATAATATCGACTTCCTTTCTAGGGCAGACCCAACATTGGATACAACTCTGACTCGCATTGATTGCACCGGCCTCACTTTTGAATTCAAGCGCAACTCAGTCGATCTTCCTGGGACGGGAGTAAGCTCGACATGAACTGTGCTGCACGCCTGGTGTTTAACCGATAATTAGAGCTCTGGCCTGTGCCATCAAGACCGCGTTGAATCCCATCGACAATGGCAGCGACGCTCTTGTCCCTTTTACTCGTCAACTCGTCCGCAAAAGGACCCAGTCTGGTGTTCAGATGGCCACCAGTGCCTGAGTCATCATCTCGGCTCATACGTCCACTGCCTCATGTCTGTGGATCAGAACTTGACAATCCATGGAGGGCAGCCCATCATAATGCGAGTTCCACTGGCACCGCCGATGGCTTCGAGCAAAACAGTCACTCCTACAGTAACCTTGCACAGGACGCGGA
The DNA here is from genome assembly GCA_038089075.1 of Singerocomus inundabilis. NCBI lineage: Eukaryota > Fungi > Basidiomycota > Agaricomycetes > Boletales > Boletaceae > Singerocomus > Singerocomus inundabilis. The sequence continues at coordinate 21,388 of JBBPKD010000178.1, forward strand.
TGACTATGTATGGCTGGCGCCCTCTGGAGTACGTGACCGGACAAGGTCTTTTTCCAGAAACACACAGCACCCTTCGTCCGGTCGCAATTCTCCCTCCAAGGGGGATTCATTCGATGACGAGTGCGAAGAGAGCACAGTGGCGGACGAATACCACAGCATCTTTGATTATCCAGCGCAGTTTCTGTCCAAAATGTTGTGTCCGCAGAGAGCCCTTTGCCATCAGAAATTCGAGCTCATCATCGACGACTTGGCATTTATCGGCCACCCGGTCTCAGCAGAGGACGATGGAGCGTGGCGCTTTAAACCTGAGAAGAGCAAGTCCATTTCCAGGGGCAGAGGTTCACGCAATCGAGATGCGGATGACAATAAATCCGAGAGGTCCGTCAATGGAGAGCTGCGCCCTACGCCTCAGAACCGTAATTCGTGGCTGCACATGTTCCATTTCGTTCTGGTGCTCGATTTACCTGATCCTTCGTCTTCAGCAAGTGGCAATATTGCCAAGTACTTCCATGTGATCTATAATCAGATCGCATTCACAGTCACGGCAGTGTTGTTCCAAGAACAAGTGCTTTCTAATTTCGTGGAGGCGGAATGTGACATCCTTGGCGCCTTGGAGGCAGATTACATCGCCAAAGGTACTCAACGCTAGAGATCCAGTCAGGGTAAGCTTACAATGTCAGGCGAGGCCTTCTCAAAATACGTTTCGCACGCACTTCAAGTTTCTTCTATTGCAACAGCCATGAAGACACTCTTTGAATCTATCAAATCGTCCTCAATGGCATGCATCACACTCAATAACCTTCCCTTGGAGTTGCAACTCCCTCCCTATCTGGACCACCTTCTACACAACGAAGAAGAGTACGAACTCGACTTCGTGGACAGTCAAGAAGACGAGGAAGAGGCAAGAGTGTGGGGTCGCGATCTTAGTTTTGGGTGGCGTCTGCCTGTGCTAGCTCCATGGAAGAGCCTGCTCCTTCTTGATGCCGACGATGCCCTCGACCCATATACAAACCTCAGAGGTCCACACGTGAGACCTGATGAGAGGGATCATGCAGACCGTCTCATTAAGTTTTTGGAAACTGCCTCCGTGACTCTTTCGTATGTTGACCTTCTCTGACATAAATCGCCAGTCACCTGTCTCAACACTTGCATCTTGCAGGCTTGCAGACATGGCAAGTTTATTGGACTGGGATCTAGAGTCTGAAATATTTCCAGCAGTCCGTTGGCTTGTCCATCACAGAAGAGCAAAACTTGTGGACGTCGTTCACAACGGTCTGAAAACTATTTTTACCCTCCCTCCCAAACTCGATACTGCGTACGTGAACCTACCTTTCTTGAAATTATGACACTTATTCCCAACCTATTACACCAAGATTGTCTCAATTATCTACTGAATTCAAGAAGATGTTTCCTCAACCCATCGTTCCACCCCTTCCGTCTCTCCTGGCAACCATTTCGGCAGCCAGTTCCAAACAAACCGACAACCATTTCTTTGCTGCTGTTGTCCGTTCCAAAGAACACATTCCTCTATATCACGATGTTGTACTCTGGTTGCTGAAGCACGATCTCATATACACACTCCACCTTCACGTTCGGATTGTCGCAACATCGGAACTCAAAATCCATGTCCGTGAGGCTCATGAGCGCAAGCTAGAGCGGTCGGGCGGTCGACAACTTCGCGGACGCAGACCAAGCAAACTTCTTGAGCCCAGCTCTCCGATGGACAAGAGATCTGGGAATCCTGGCATTGCATGGTTGTCACTGTCCCCCAAAAGCGCCCGACGCTACACCAGGCGTATGCATTCCGTCGAATCGGAGCTGGGTAGTGAGGTCTCCGAGTCGTATGCGGACAAAGAAAAAGACGACGAGGATCTCACTGAGGAATCTGACGAGGAAAATGTTGGATGGGGGACTGCCGAGGATACCATCTCTCCATCCATGATCAGTGACCCGGGCACTGCATCTCCGTTAGAACGGAAGTGGCTTGCCGCAATGTCGGAAGGCAAGGATGAGTACATTACAAGACGATTCGAGCTGTAAGCCCTCGTCTTGAACAGTCGGAGCGACAGTTTTACAGTCTTTCTGACTTGACTCCCAGGATCAACCAATACTTTGACGGAAAGCGGACTGATGATGAGATTCTCTACCGGGCGGAGATATCAAGGAAGCAACTTCGCGAGGTATTGCACCATTACGAAGAATATGTACGATCTTTTTCTTCTCACTCTTCAACATTGACTTGGCCTAACTCTTGTACAGTTGCAGACATTCCTACATCCAGCATAATCTTTGAATTTACATGGTTATCATTGCGCGGTTCCTAGTTTATGAATTGCTTATGCATAATCCATATGTACCCATCCGAGAAAGCGTTTCGCTTTGCTGCAGTTGAAGAAGCTGTTCTCTCCACTCTCTATCCATCCCTCCCTCAGTGGCACATCAGGAAAGTATCTTTGCTTTAGTTCCAACCAACCTTCATCGGCCGCGACCTGAGGCGCAACGATGAAGAATTTCTCATGTCGCTTCCATTCTTTATTCTCCACCGTCACTGCCCTTACGAACGCCTCTGCCGCTGAATCTTCTTGGACGTAACCCCAGAGGTCGCCCTTTGAAAGTTCATAGTCCTCTCTGTAGGCCTGAGTCCTTGTTGGGACTGACCAGTGAAGTCGGAGGCTAACGACTTGCATATCTGGGTACCTTCGCACAATCGTATCGGCTTGCATCTCGGCGACCCTGCAAAGGTATATAGATCTTGAGTGAGATCAAATGCTTTCGGTGTATTGGAGATCGTAAGTTTTCACAATTTCGAAAGCCCATACGGCTCGTCTGGGAGCGTTGGATGAGACTCGTCAATTGGGAAATAGTCGAACTGGGGTTGAACGCTGAAGACAGCACAGAGGACATTCACAGACGACGCTTGCGCTACGCGCTCTATCCCAAGCTGCGAACAATGATCCAACCAGACATACTCGTGCATAGGGCCCATGGCAACTTACCTCCGCGGCAGCACGCAAGACGTTCCAGCTGATCACTACGTTGCTGCACACAGATGGATGTCCCTTAGTCTCAGGGTAGAGCACAGGTGACGCTGTGGATGTCTCACCGGTTGTGTGTATTGACTTTGTAGTCTATCGGCTGCCTGATGCCAGCGAGCTGCACGATGGCGTCGCATCCCTCGAATGCCTCTAAAGCCTCCCCAAAGTTTGTCAGGTCTGCGAGGACGAAAGTGAAATGCGGATCACAGCAGAACTCGGTGTCTTTGGCGACATTGTCGACTCCGACGACGGAGTGGCCTGTCCGGAGAGCCTTCAGGACGACGGGCTGGCCAACGTGGCCATTACATCCAGTCACTGCAATCCTCATCGTATAGCTGGGAAGACCGTCGGAAGAGGTCTCATCTCAGCCATGTCAGCAAGTACAGGATAGTAGTCATGTGGGGTCAGTGATCACGTGTACTCGCTGTGGAATACTCACAATCCAAACTGACGATTCCATACACACGGATGAGCAGTTTTCCCTGTGTGAATGGCTGTCCTTGCGCAAGCACCGTCTGTATCTTTGGGCGCACAGCAGGAGGACCACGATCAAGGTACACGATACAGTTTTAGACGACATTCCCTCTTTATACTATTATGGTTACAGTTTAGAGCCAGAGACAGCGCGGGAAGTGTCCTTCACCCCCCTCCCAGGCAACAACAGCCTTTATAGATCTTCCCAAGATACTCATGTCAATATGAAGCGGGTCGTGACGTCTCACGAGCGCGTCCCGTCATTAGAGTACTGCAAGCAGTGTACACGCTCCCAACATCATTACACCTGCTAGGTACATGGGTAAGTAGATCCCAGTTTGGACGTGATGACAACTTCGAAGACCTTCCTTTTGGGGTTTCCACCCTTCCAGGACGCGAGAAGCAGAGGACAACATTAATATGAGGAATATACGACGTTGGTCGTGGTGCAAAGTGTCACTTTGGCTTGGACGCAATATGGTAGCGTGTGGAATCGACTCCCCTCTTCATTGCATCCCGTACATATAGACTGTTAGGAGACCAGCCAGATGGATAGCCCAGTGCATATCCCATACACTTTCCTCGTAGTTCAGGTGGTGGTCGCCAATAAGATGGCTGTGGTCTCTCTTTGACATGCTTCCGACGTTTCTTTCCTGACCATTCTCTATTTTTGGGAACGGATACCACAGGCAAGACAACGCAAGACGCGCGGGGCTCGTGCGGTGACACCGCGAGACTGTCAGTGTCTTGCAGATTCCCTGTTGCGACTCTTCGAGAAGTCTTGTCTGCACGAGCCCCTTCAATGAGCAGCATAGGAGGTAGGGACCAAGCACGAGGCGGGTTGGCCAGCACGACCTTGGTCTCCACAGTGACGGACTACGGAAAAGCATCGTCTTAGCCGTGACATCGGATACTACGTCAACGAGTACGACCTTGGTATCGGCCTGCCATCTCGAGACGGCTACTTCGCGCAATCCTTGGACATCCACTGCGACGGACAGCGCACGGATTCTGCGTGTTTCAGCTTGTGTCTCATCATCTTCGCAATCAGGCCCTTCTGACCTGAAGGTGTTGATGAGGTCACGGAATGTCATTCAGAAACACTGGAGACATACACGAGCGGGGTGAACGGTTTAGGGTCCAGAGAGATTTGTTGCGGGTACTTCATGCTGGACACAAGGCGAAACGCTACCAGATACCTGAGAATGAACATTCGTCGATGCAAAAAGTCCCTACCAAGTCGACCACCCTCGTTTTTGCAAGGTTCTACTATCGTCTCTTTAGGCCTCTTGGTCCGTGACGGCCTGGACGTCTCTGCAAAGACATCTGCCCAGGTGTCTCGAAGCAAGTCGTCCAGGTTACGTTTGAGAGTGCGATTATCCTCATCATGAATGATAGAAGCATACCCTGCGCGTTCAGCAATCTCCGCGCGTGTAGTTATCTCCACGTCCTGCGATAACGAATGTGGATGGGCGAACTTGGGTATCATCCCGAGTCGAGCAACGATATACCACGTGACGAGATGTGAATCGTTAACCAAGCCTAATATACCAATAATGGTATATAGCTCCTGCTCTCTTCGAGTCAAAATGAGCGACGACGAAGACCACTTGTATGGCTTCTCTACCGACGACGACGATTCTTCCGACGAAGAAGTTGTTATGGAGGATGCGATTGACGTTGGAAAACTGCCCACGGTGGCCAAGGATGACGCGACAGTGCAGAAAAAACTAGAGCGGGCCCAGCGGCAACCAGTACGCACAATCCTGGTTCCACCACGCCCCTTTTGCATGACGTTCATCGCACCAGAAACATGACAAGGGCGTCATCTCGATCAGCCGTCTGCCGCATGGTTTTTATGAGGATCAGCTCCGTGCTTACTTTTCACAATTCGGGGAGGTATTGCGTCTCCGTGTGTCGAGGAATAAAAAGGTCTGTATTTCGTGATGGTATCTTTTTTTTTTGCCGCTTTCTCCTCTTTTGCCAACGATGCCTTTTCAGACTGGAAAGTCGAAGCATTATGCGTTCCTCGAGTTTGACTCGTCCTCCGTCGCGCAGATTGTTGCAGAGACGATGGACAACTACTTGCTTATGGGACACATACTCAAATGCAAAGTGATATCCAAGGACGATGTTCATCCAGAGCTGTGGGTGGGTGCAAATCGGAAATGGAGACCGGTCCCCCGAGATCGCATAGCTCGGGTACAACACAACAAGGTGAACCAAAGAGTGACATCCGCAAGAGCGTATCCAGCTGACACGTTGTCCCCAATATCCAGCCTCGGACGGAGCAGAGCATCCGGAGAGCAGAAAAACGGCTCATGAAACGTCAGGGGGAACGAAAACGCAAGTTGGCAGAAGTCGGCATAAAGTACGATTTCGATGCCGTCGCATATGTGAGTGTATTTCTGCCCTGCTTTTACTTCCGAGTACAGCTGATCAAATGGTCAAATGGTTATCAGAAAAAGAAACCAAGGTCTTCATAGACATAATCACTGCAGAAACAAAAAAGTAGTCAGACACTTGGATTTCTGATGTAACTAGACAAAGTGGCATTATTAGACCTTGTCACGATCCACCTTGACTTGACGACGGACGTTAATATTTTGGCTCGCGTAGAGTTACAGTACACTTTCCCTTGTCAACTGTATACTACTAACTTGAGATAATTAACTTTGATTTTCTGCAGTGAGTACGACGGTACTTCTAGCATCTGCCACTATAGTCATGTCCAGCTACTTCCGCCATATTCAGCCGCGCCTTGTTTAATCCCCCTCACAACGTCTTACTCGCAGCCTACAGACACTTGGCGTCTTCCGCAAACGACCCATCTACCCGATCTCCTTTTACGGCTGCAATGGTATGTCACCCGCATATACAGCGCTCACTCCACGCTATGTTATCTCACCTCTTTCTAGACGGTCTGCACGGACTGTGGGGGGACAGTCATCGAATACGACCCCGCTGCAGGCAACGGATTCTGTGTCAAGTGCGGCACTGTGGTGGAAGAGAACACCATCGTGTCCGAGGTCACCTTTGGCGAGACCTCTGCCGGCGCAGCGATAGTTCAGGGGGCGTATGTTGGGCAAGGCTCAAGTGAGTCACGTCGTCCAGTGTCAGTAACCACATCTCCTAATCTTGGTCAGCTCACGCTCGTATGAGCGGCCCCTTTGGGAAGAGAGGGAGCGTCGAATCTCGCGAGCAGACAATTGCGAATGGTACGCTTCTGGAAAGACACTTGGGAACCTCTTGTAATGACACCTAAATAGCGAGCAAAAGGATTCAAAGTCTTGCCTCTGCTCTTCACCTCTCCGAGGTAGTTGCGCTTGCCGCAACACGTCTCTATACTCTCGCTGTGGAACACAAATTCACAAAGGGACGAAGAAGCGTCAACGTAGCTGCTGTTTGTCTGTATGTCGCGTGCAGACAAAAAGAGACGCGAAACTACATGCTCATCGATTTTTCCGACCTTTTGCAGGTAGGTGAGGTCGTACACTCTAACTGCCATTGTTTTCTGATGATCTCTCTAGGTAAATGTATTCGAGCTCGGTCACACCTATCTCCAGCTAGTACAAACTCTTAACCTAAAACTTCCTCTCGTGGACCCGTCGCACTACATTTCTCGATTCGCTGCATTGCTTGAGTTCGGGGAAGAGACCCACAAGGTCGCCACTGACGCTGTCCGACTTGTCCAGCGCTTTGATAGGGACTGGGTTACCAAGGGACGCCGTCCGGCTGGGATATGTGGTGCAGCCCTTCTTCTTGCTGCCCGTATGAATAATTTCCGGAGATCTGTGGAGGAGATCGTACAGGTCGTCAAGATTGCAGACACCACATTGAAGAAACGCCTCGAGGAATTCAAGAAAACGCCTAGCGGAGCACTGACGCTGGCAGACTTTAGAACCGTATGGTTGGACGAGGAGATGGATCCCCCTGCATTTACAAAAGGGAAAGAGCGAGAGGAAAAAGAAAAGGAGAAAGTCGAGAATGGATTCAAGGAGACCAGGACCAAGAAGCAAAAGGTAAAGTAGAAGAGAGTGGATAACGTGCCTAAAGGATTCAAGGCTGAGCACTGAGCGCCCATCTTTACAGGTTGTACCTGCCCCACCAGCGATAGATCCCGCACTTTTCAATCAAGGGATTCTCGCGGGCACGACGGCTCCTCCTCCCCTCTTCCTCCCTGATGACGAAGAAACAACTTTCGCTGATATCGATCCAGTCCTTCAGTCGAGCGTCGAGGAGGCAACAGCTCAGCCTGGTAAGAGTATTGAAGAGACTGTTGACCAAGCTCTCGCACAAGAAGTAGCGACGTTCTTGCGAAATTCACAGGGCCTTATGCTTACCGATGCGCTTGACGAGGCGGAGGAACGCCGTCATGCAAGTTTTGCTCAAGTCGACGAGCTCAAGGGCCTTGACGAGGGAGAACTCGACCGCTTTCTTCTATCGGAGGAGGAAGTTAGAGTCAAAGAGCGTGTATGGGTGGAAATGAACCGTGAGTATCTGGAGGGCATTGCCAGTATGTCTGCGTTATGTGCTATAGAGACAGACTGCTCAAAGGGGTTCTGCAGCGAAAGCAGACCAGTTGGAAGAAGGCGCACGACATCCAAGAAGTCGCAAGGTTTGTCGTTCTAACCTAGACCTTTTGTCTGCATTTCCGCCATTTTATCACCCTGACGAAATTCCAACCAGCGACGAAAAACTGTCACGAAACCTCGCGACGAGTCAACACCATCTGGGAGGACCGCTGCTGAATCAGTCCGCAACCTCCTTAAGAAGAATGCAAAATACAGCAAACGAATTAATTACGACGCACTTAAAGATCTCTTTGTGGAGGATGGTAACCCGAATATCAACTTGGATATGAAAGATGACCTGTATTCGATGGATGATAAGATAGAGGCGGTGATAGTGGAGGAGGGAGGTGGTGGAGTAGGGAACCAGGAATCCTCCGGGCGAAACGACTTTCCCAATGCAGCACGCGATGGAGAAGATGAAAGTGACAAGGGGGAGCACGAAGATTTCTACGTCGGATGGGACGAAGTGTACGAGCAGGAAGTATGATGAAAACCAATATTGCGATATTATGACTTTGTCGTTTGTAGGGTCGCCATTCATTATTCAATACCCAACCCTGCGTCCATGGTACGTCCCCGAATGTTTTTCACCAAGTCTTTTGCTGCCATTAACATGTTCCCGGACTGTTAAGTGGGTTTACCACCTTTTGGTTGTCGCGGTTGTGTACGACGAGTTTACAAGTACAGGCACTAGGCAACTTCCTATCGAATGCGTTATCCTATGTGCAGGACACAGCGACGCCGGGTCTGTCAGAGATACATTCGCAAGCTGGGAACTGAGTGGGGTCCGGTGGAAATGACACTCATATTATTATGACAAGATTAAATATGTGGTCTTGGCGCAAAACCAACAAAAGAAACCAACACACTTGACAGAGTCCGACGGTGGTGGAGCTTTCCACTGTCTAGGCAACAATGGCACCGCTGATATATGATTCTTGGTCCTCGTTGGAGAGATCTTCCAGAGTCCTTTGCTTGGTCTCTGGAATAAGCAACGTGGAGAAGATTCCCGTCAACATGAAGAAGGCAAAGATTTCCATGCTAACAAAGACGATAGTCAGGATGGTTATTGAAACCAAGCATAAATGTCCTCACATGTGTTTGAGGAATTTGTTCGTGCCGCCAATGTTGATCAACTGGCCGAAACCTAGTTGCGCAATCACGGCACCGAGCTTGCCACTCGCTGCGGAAATACCGTGTGCCGTTGAACGGTAACGGGTCGGGAACGCTTCTCCGGGCACGATGAAAGTCGTTGTATTAGGACCAAAGTTCTGGAAGAAGTTGGTGAGACAATAGAGGAAAACGAAAGCATCGGTGCCAGATTTTGTGGCAGTAAGCTTGTCGTAAGCAAAGCCTTTGGGCAAGGGTGAGTGCTCATCGGTGGAAACCAGTACGACGGCATACCCATGATGACGAAGAGGATGGTAAGAATGCAGAAACCCATGAGCTGGATGGGCTTGCGACCCCAGTAATCGATGACCAGGAAGGAAGCCCAATATCCGGGAATAAGGCCGGCAAGAGTGAGAATGAGGTTTCCGAGGCTAACGTTCCACAGACCCTCGTAGACATAGAGAGGGGTACCCTTTTTAGCACTACCACTACCGAAATTAATGGCAGTCAAGATTGCAGAACTGTTGAGACCGAGACCATAGAATGCGATCTAGAGACGTGTTAGGACGGGGCGAATAAGCTACGAACGAGTGCGACTGACATCAAGTGCAAACCAAGAGTAGGCCGTGCCGAGGAGAACCTTGCCGTTTTCCCACTTGGAGAAGTGAGCGATAAAATCAGCACGGGTCGCGCGGGGTGCTTTCACACGCTGGGAAAAGACTATGTCCTCATCCTCGACGTACTTGCCGGTGGCGACAACGTTGTCAATGTCATACATGGCTTGCTCGATATTGCGCTCGATATCCATGGTGAAACGAGGTGTCTCGGGAATGGTGAGACGGAAGTAAAGGGCGATCACGCCGGGGATGCACCCAAGGCCGATAAGGAGACGCCAAGTGTGGTCGACAGGAACGACACAGGGGTAGGGTGCCTTGAGGATGGCGTCCTTGTATGCGGAAACGACGACGATGGAGACGATGGTAGAGGCTGGTGAGGAATTATTATGACGATATTTTTGTATTGAACGATGTGCGTACCCAAGTTACCCCATCCCTGGAAGGCGAACACGGCAGTCATGAGACGACCCCGAATGCGGGTTGCGGCGAATTCGGATGAGATGATGGCGCTCAACGGATAATCACCACCGATACCAACGCCCATCTGAGAATGAGGTGGTGAGAGAGAGTGGGTATATCGAATGGAACGGAAGAACTGACGATGAAGCGCCATACGATGAGGACACCGACGATGCCGACAGCGGGTGCCTGACCGGAAAGCGCTTGACCAAAGGTGGCGATGATCATGATCATGAGTTCAATTCCGTCTAAGGTGGGGGTGAGGACAAGGGGAGGAAACAAGGCTGATTTACGGACACATTCGCTTACGACCGAGGACGTCCGCAAGCCAACCAAAGATGATCTGACCGAACAAGTTTCCGACGGGTGTTGCGGCCTTGATGCCGGTGGATTGCCAGCTGGAAAGAGCAGCTGGACGGGGTCGGAGGAGAGCAATGGAGAGAGACGCGGGACATACCGTTTTTACCGTAGACATAGTTGAGCATGGAGACGGCGATGCTGATGGCAAAGATGTCGTAGCTGGAAGGGTGTCACATGACATGGTTAAAGGGGAGGAGGATATGACGCTCACGCGTCAGTGAAGAAGCCGACGCCTGCGACCAAGCAGACTTTGACGTGGAACCAGCTGTGAGGGGGGGGGTTGAAGAGGAAAGAAGAGAGAGATAGAGGGCACGTACGAGAAGGGGGCGTTGTCGATCTCTGCGAGTGCAGCACGACGACG
>JBBPKD010000179.1:0-32359 GCA_038089075.1 Singerocomus inundabilis
AAACCGGAGACAACAACCTGGAACGAAGGACCTACGAGAAACGGGCATTGTCAATATCTGCTAGGACGTGGCGTCGGCGCTCGTTGAGAATTGCGACCTCTCCAGCGTCCGGGTTCACCTGGGCCGGGATGTGTTGGTGCATGTTGGGGGCTGCGGCCTCTCCAGCGACTCCGTCTCCTTGAGCTGGAGGATTTGGGTGTATCTCCCAGAGGCGCCGCATGGCGGCGAACATGACAGTGAGACTACCAGCACAAGAGAGGGATGGGGGGACACAGATGACGCCAAGTTGGCGGAAGAGTGTTTATATTTTGGATCCGTGGGGGTTCATCTAGGGTACAAGGCTGTTAGAACTAGCAAGCGCCAGCATCCGTCACTCATTGGTGCCCTACCCTGCACGTTCGACCCAAGGCTGTGGAGCGGCAGGAACGCAGTGTTAAGTTGCAAAGGAAATGCACCCGCTCGTAACAGATGAGCTCTTCCCACCAACTTTGACAAAGCATCGATGGCGGTGATCCTGGCGTGAACGATCACTGATTACGAAACCCTTGTTTGTCTATGGACAAGATTTTCTACCGCCCGAACAGCCATCACAATGAGCCTCGACTATCCCAGGAACGCATATACACACCAGGCATTCGGTGTTCAATACATTCCAATTCACTCGCAGCGTCGACTTGACGTGGTTATCTAGCGGCATTAGACTTTGCCCAGGCACGGATAGGAAGAGCATGATTCGCCGACTTACAGTTAAAGCGAGACCACACCGCAGTTACGGGTCGATGCAATTTCCGACCAGGCTCGAGCAACTCGACAAGGAAGGATGCCAGCGCCGGCCAAGTTGAGCGCCACCCATGGCATATGCCGTGACCCAAAAATACGGTCGGAGCATGTCAGTCCCTTAATACAGCATCGCTCCAAGGCCTCGTTCCCCTTGTGAGGTACTCCCCCGTCCCCACGACTAGAGCCCTTCCAGACGTTGTCTGAAGCTCTTACGAGGTCGAACGACCCCAATCTGAGCTCAAGTGACGAGGGCACGCGGAAGCTCGCCGTGACGCCAACAAGGGTGGCCGTAGCTGAGTTTTAACTTTTCGTCGTCAGACATCACCCAAGCAAGTCGGGACCAATCAAGTGATCGCCTCAAGCCTGCCGAAGTTTTTCCCTGGCGCCCTCTCCATGTTGCCGTGACTGCCCATCGGTTCAACAAGTGGAATCCGTGTTACTGACTTGCAAGCGTTCGTGCCTTCATCCCCATCATCTCAGATTTCCCTGACGCTCCTGACGTGTGTCTCGTCGCCATTAGGGCATTATACCCTGTATTGTTATTCCGCTCCTCACTGCTCGGGGCCTAAAGGCTTCCGTTGATGCCTGGGATCGCTTGGCCTTGTGTGTACTGTGTGTAACTTGTGGCGCGTTCTCGACTCGTCCTGCAGGGCCCTGTCTGCAATAAGCGCTGTCAGCGCAGTCTACTAGTTCTCTTATCGTTATCGCCGTTATATGTACATAAACCCTACATGGCGCTCGACATCCCTTGCGTTAGCACTCACTCTAGCCCGCAATCGCCAACTCAAGGCCACACCAAATATTCCTGTAGATTTGATTGTAGTGGATGGACACCTCGCAAGACTGCCGAGCTTCCTAGCTAAGTTGCAAACAGTGGTCATAATTTCCACCTTGGTTGGCACCCCACCACGCAGGAAAGAGATGAGCGGTGCCTGCTGCACCTTGAACGGCAAATGATAGGATGAACACCATGACCTGAGTTCCACCGTCAAGGGCTGGTCCAGGTGCTTATCAGTGACAGCAAAAAAAATATATTGCCAAGGCACATACCGGCAGCGACGATATAGTTATATTTCTGGAACCAACGAGGGTAACGTGTTCTGATCCACCACTGAGAAATAAATGCGATAGCCAAGTAAGAAGGCATCGCGGCATTGACGCCCGCAGCAAGACAGCCAATGAATGAGCTAAATGAGTAAACATAAGGTGAGTCCTCTTTATAGAAATCAAGCGCATACCAAATGACAGGTGTATATAAGTAGTCAGCGCGAAGCTTGGGCCAATATCGGTGGACGAGTGCAAAAGGTAGTGGCACAGCAAGTCCAACTAGGTATGCCCACGAGACCCACTGGTACCTCTTACCGACGGAGAACAGCTGGTAGCTGAGGCTACCCCATGCGATCGCTTGGGAATTGTATTGCTGAGGTTGCTGGCCAGACCAGATGTTCGTTCCCTCGACGGAAAGCAGGACTTCCCGCTGACTGTCGATGATGGAGTTCATTAAAACTACACGTGGTCGTAAGAGTATGCCGGGAAAGAAACCATGCGCTCTCACCATAGTTCAAGACAGCTCCAAACAGAGTACCAGTGATCTGGGCAGTGAAAGCAGCCCTTGGAGGGAGCTTGGCATCTGTCGAGACATGTTAATCTCTCTTATTGGACAGTATTGCTGCGAAATATTACACTGGCCAATTTTGAGGTCACGAAGCAGCAAAACAGCCTGCCCGACAGTGTCTAAGAACGGTCCGTGAATGCATATCCCGCAAGTACACCTGGGCGAACTTACTATAACTGTAGAGAACAAAGTACATGTTGGCCATCGGCTTACCAGGATGTATGTATCCTGCAATCATCTGTACCGGTGTTTCTATTCACGACCATGACTAACCATAATAACGCTGATAGGAACAAGAGACTCACGAATGGAGAGATATACACCAGTAATGGCAAACAACGCTCCAGAGAAGACAATGAATATAGCCGCTAGGAGCACGGATATGACAAAGCCCCATAGGGGTAAAGTGGAGTCGCTTTTGTGGATGACCACGAGAGCCACTGCAAACGAAAGCAGAAATACAACGTAGTACCAGCTGTTCGGGGCGTCAGGGTACTAAAGTGCACATTTATTCAGTGATGTATCGGGATCGTGGAGGCGTCAGGGCTCACTTTGAGCATTTCAACATAGTGAGGGTCTATATCCTCATCTATACTGGGTGGCTTCCGCATACCATCGTCCGTCCAGAACTTCCATCTGACATTTCTCCACTTAAATTCTTGCCATTGCTTACAAAGGTTGGAGGGGGACGTCCAGCTCCATGCGTCGCGCAGGTCTTCACGATTCCAAAGGAGCAAGTGGGTGATCGTGGCTCCCAATCCCAAGTTTGCCGCGAGAAGATATACGACCCAAGTTCCGGCATAGTACGGCAATCCCTGCTCCGCAAGGAGAGTGGGATCGACTTCATAATTCGAATTCAAGATCAACAGTTGGTCGTATACGGTGCCGTTTCGATAAAACAAGAGTTGAGAGAGCTGTAAATGGGATCAATGATGTATCTGGGGTACAACACGTCTACGCTCACGAGAGGAAAGTTCTGTGATTCCCAGATGTTGTTGTAAAACACGGCGACGAAAACGACACTGGAAAGAACTCGGACAAGGGTGATGAAGAATTATTCGCATACGTACATGCATAAGAAGTACGCAATAAGGGTCGAAAGCTGTCGTCCAGTTAACCACACATTCACCACATTGTTCAACATTTAACTCACCTGAGTCTTCAAAGGAATTACCAGGGGGTTGAGTCCACGAGAAATGTACTTTGGATCAGAAATCAGCTATGACATTGCATGGACAGTCTTGTGTGAATGCTAACCTGCCAGTCAAGGCAAATGGAAAAGATACCAAGCCCTTCGTTACCATTGCTCCCACCAAACATTCGGGAGATGGTTGCATTCCTTGGAGCAGCAAGACAAAATATCGAGACGCCCGTCAAAAGAGGAAATATCCATTCTGGGATGATTTCCCAAATAAAAATCCTGAAATATTCCGGGGTAAGCCACCAGTCGACAAGCTCGGCAAGGTGCAACCCACGCTCCGAAAACCAGGTAGAATACCTTGAGTTTACGACGAACATTCGCACCATCGTGAAAGAATGTATCGAACATGGATATGAGCGGAAGTACCCCAGGATACAGCATCTTCGACGGATACAATAGAGTCGCTTTTATGTTGTAGTGCATTAGATGACATGTTGCCCGACTGTCTGGACTAAACTTACACCTCAGTACACCTCCAACACCGTAACCAAGGAGCTGACTGGAAAACAACAACAAGATAGAAGTTGCGGCATTAGGGGTGATGTTGTAATACATGCGTTGGACTGCAAGGACCTCCGTTGCGAGAGCAGAGTTTGCTGCTGCACCAGCCATGATAATAATGAAGGCATTTTCCTTTTTGTTGAAAGGATGCTGTAAAAGATTGAGATAGACAGGAAAAAAAGCAAGTAAAGCTTACTGGATTTAAGTATCTGAATATGCCATGACGAGGTATGAATGTCTCCATTGCAATTCCAAGGATGTAGGAGACGATTGCCAGGAACGTCAAGGACACATAGATGGTTTGCTGGTGATGTGATCGCAATAGGATGGATATGGGATTCACAATGGAGCTCACCGGCTTGAAATAATAGATCTCGGCTGTTGTATATAAAGCCAGAGGAAAAAAGAGGTGGAGGGATGAACATACCTGAAGAGGCACCGAACGCGGAGAGACAAATACCGAGTAAGATAGCGCGCAAGGTCCACGGATTGAGAGAGGGATCATCATCGATAGAGATGATGTGTGTTGCGATATCACGTTCGCTGTAGAGGACGATGTCCGAAGTATCGTCGATAGGTGGATTTGATACAGTTTCAATGTCTGCCTTTGCGCAGTACGACATTTCATTTGCTTCAAAGAACTTTTCGTTCCGGATGTTAGGCACAGTTTTAAGTGCAGTCAAGGGGTCATCGGGATAGACACCAGAGCCTGGATTGTTCATTCGTGGAAACTTTGGATGGGGAGCAGTGTGACAGGTGACCATCCAGAAGGCTCAGCTTAAGTATCTTTGCGCCGGGGCGAGATGGTCCGAGAAATGTTACAGGGCACCTGCTCATCAAGGTCGATGACAGTATCCGCACAAACAAAATTGACTAGCTTCGTATGGTATCATGGGCGTTGATGAGGATTGCATGTGCGTCCGAATTGCCATTTGGAATCACTTGAATCAGGACACCTACCTGTGGCAATAACAATATAGTTACGTGAGTCGGCTTCTAGTGTTGGGCAACCTGACACATTTCGGGCCGAGACAGCAACTAAGGCTAGGTTCAGCGTCAAATCAGATACCAGATAATAATGGAGATAATCTGGTGCCTGCAACACACACCAATCGTGCTTCGGAGTTATCGCAGATATAACGGGCTTGGCTATGCTTCGTTCAATTCACAAGAGCCTCAGACTGTATATACAGTATGAGCATTGGGCCACTGATGGGACAAGCCGCCAGAAAGAGACCGAGGGATTATTCAGTACACTACAAATAGCTGAGACTCACGCGTGTATCTAACCAAAGTGCAAACAAAGTTCATCGTATCCATTCTGGTTGGCACCGCACTACCTGCTTGTAAGTAAAGATGGCGATACCTGCCGCACCGTGAGATAGACTCGAGTGCCACCGTCAGGGGCTACCAAATCGCTTAACGAAGACCAGAAAGAGACCTGAATGAGGTGAAGTGCGTTCCGGTTTCACGTTCGCTTTGGAAGACGATATCTGAGGCATCGAGAGGTAGGTTTTATGAGACCTCGATGTCTGCCTTAGCAATAGTAGGCTGTTTCATCCCCTTCAGAAGAGTTTTCATAGCTGGTGCCTTTGATTATGGGGTGCAAACTGTCGGAATGAGTGCCAAGGCCTTGGACTTCTACTGGTACCATGATAAGGGGCATGGTGAGGTGGCCATTCGGAGAGCATGGTCCTGTATGTGCTGGCGCAAGATGCACCGGAATGTCGCATGAGGAAAGCTCCATCCACATCAGTAACAGTATCCTATGAACCGAATGAAGCAACCTTGTGTGATTGCAAGGGTCGGAGCCATCCGGATAGTTCTTTAGCTTTGAAGACAGTAATTACATAATTACATACTGCAACACTCAATACGTTTCCTTATCTGGACAACACCATTCGGCACGCTTTCCCACTAGCCTCGTCCATAACCGATGTACTTGAACCGCTGAGCACCGTTTCTTGGCAACTTGTAGTGTCGATATTTAGTGGAAAGCCGCCCTAACTCTAGGTCCTGTCCCGAGTACAACAAGTGCTACAAAGGCAAGACAGAAACAACAACCGCCACATCAAGAAAAAAATAAAATAAAAAAACAAACTCGAAGACACTGTAGCAGAGACCATCGCCAGAGAACGGGAAAGAATCGTTAAACCCAGAAAATTAGTATATTGAAAACATCGAGCAGCAGAAAATAAAACAGCACGAAGAGCGTACACACAGCCTAACAATGACAAGTGCACATTCGACTTCTCTGGGAATATTTCTTGCAAACACACATGGGGATGAATGAAATGGATGGGATAACGGTGAAAGGCCGAACCGGATGGGGGAAGAATGGGATGGACCGGGATGCGGGGATGGACTGCAATTTGATGGGAGCTGCAGACTCGCTGGTAGAGACACTACCGATTGAAAAGCATTAGTAATAGGTACAGCCGGAGAAAACAAGGATTTACCTCGATACTATTCCACCCAGGAGGGCAACCGTAGTGAAGGTCTGGCGGGAAACTGACCCGGCCCTTTCAACAAGAAAATAAAAGCCGCAACTAGGGCTCCGGTAGGGCCACCTGGTGAGTGACCAGATAAGCAATATTTATAGATAAATCCCCGCTAACTCCCCATTGTCAACTAGCGCCACCGTCTCTCAGTGATACCATGTGCGGCGGCATTGCATGCCTCGCAGACCCGTACTCGATGTCGACCGTAGTGCTCAGCCCCTTTTCGTAACTTGCGAACCCAGTCGAATTGGGTTGCAGAATTATCGCCAGGTGCACATTCATCGGCGTATCGGACGCCAGAACGACGTCCTAAATTGCGGAACATGTCACGGAGACCATCATAGTCGGGGAGATCGGTGAAGGAGAGGGACAAGGTATAGGTGAGGAAAAGGGTGAATTCAGCAGGAAGCGTAGCTGTCATTGGAATCGTGAGCGGTGGCGTGTAAGGACTCGAATCTTGATGGGGATGGTAGGAAGCAGATGATGGTTCGCGGCGACAACGATGATGCATCGGAGAAGGGGTACGAGTTTCTGAAGAGGAACGAATTGATGATCGCACGCGTGAACAGGAGCGTCCAGTGGTACGGGGTTGCGAACGCGTACGAGAACGACGCGGGGTCAGACAGACGGTAAACGAGGGGAGTGGCCGAGACACCTCGACAATGGAATGGATTTCGTCATGCTCTGATGTCTCTTCTATTTGTATGGTATCTTGATAACGTGGTTGTTCCTCGTTTTCCAAATGCTCTTGATAAATACGGTCTGGTGGTGATTCGGATAGCAATGGACCAAGGGCATCCAATTTAGCTTGCAAAATGAGATCCCAAGTTTGAGCAACGGTTGGTGCACGTATTTTACGCCAAGGGAGCGTTCCACGGAGGAAGTAGATGAGCATGTAAGCCAATGACTCGAGGTCGTCACGACGAGCACATTCTGTGGGAGAGTGAGTCGCAACCACTACGAGTGAATGTATGACGGACCAACGCCGCGATGTGCATTTAGGCTAGCAAAAAGACTTGTTCCTACGCCATGCCTTCCCTCCCGACTGTAGACGACGTGTTCGCCTGTTCTGGGATCCCTGAAGCGACGCGCGAGTCCAAAGTCGATGACATTGACGATGGACGCAGTCGGTGACGATGACTGACCCATGACGAAATTGGCAGGTTTCACGTCACGGTGGATAAATGAACGGGAATGAATGAACTCTAGACGTGATATCTAGGCAACGAAAAATGAACGTAGATAAGAGGGGTGAGCATTCATATCAGTCTGAGGGTCTTGGCAGGGGAAGAACAAGACGCACGAGTTGATCAGTGAGGAGGAGAACAGTCTTGAGCGAGAAATGTCTATTGCAGAGCTTGAAGAGGTCCTCCAAGGATGGGCCCAGGAGATCGATAACCATGACGTTATAGTCACCCTGTTTGCCAGAGTACATGATCCACGGCACGCCTGGGCCACCCATGAGGGACTTGTAGACTTTTGATTCCTGGCGGAGGGGGGACGTGAGGGAACGTGGAACGGCTGGTTCGAGCTTGATAGCGACTTCTTTGCCCGCTATGGTGTGTACACCGAGGAAGACGGAGCCTGTGGGACGCATGAGATGACAACGGTGGAGTCCGCACGGACCAGTAACCCACCGCAACCGCCGTTGGCGATTTCTTCCTCAAGTCTGTACTTTCCCCCAAAGGTGACTTCCATCGTCTTGGTGGCAGAGGGCGACATCACCTCGGACGAGGTCCTCCAAGTTTTCTAGTTCAAATTATGTAATATATCCACATATGGCATCGAGTGCGATATACACGTGACCGCGTCGTGTCGTGAGGCATGTCCTTTTTTGGAAGTTCGCTTCATGGCCCCAACTCGACTGCCACAGGGGTCCTTTGGACTGTTCTCGTCCTCGTCGTACCAAGTGGCGAGAGCCAGAAAAAAGTCAATGAGGAGGTGCTTTTCTTCCACTCCATCGCTACCATCAACGGCGTTGATGCCAAATGGGCAACCCGCAAAGTGATTGTATCGATGGTCGTTAAGTAACGGTGTAATACGCATCGCCCCCCTAGCGACGCTTGGACGTGTTTGGGTCCATTGGCAACTAAACAAATCTGTCCTACTAAAACGGACGGGCACAGAAGCTCATTACTGATGTCACATACTTCACCGTCTCCCTATGCCCTCCCTTGACTTCTCAGCAGCTCAAGCTGGTCCAACGCGGCCTTATGGAACTCTTGGTAATTCCATACCCCCGAATTATCCTCGCCATGAGTCACCCATCCAAGCGCCGCCCCTGTCAACCAGGCAACCCTCAGAAACACGCTCCCATCCAGGTACGCATACTCGGGATCCACCTCCACCCCGTCCTTGTGCAACGAGTCCAGCACAAAGCCCGCCTCACGATGCCCATACAGCACACTAAAGTGCGCCAGCGCCCTTTGTACCTTGCACAGATGCTCGTTCGGGTGGACTACCGCATCGACCAGAATAGGGTACCATGCATTGGGTGTGATCGCAAATGGCGACGTCGAAGAGGGGAGTGCACAGGCCGACGCAGTTGGTTGGCAACCTGGGAGGCTGTTGGGGTACTTGGACGATTGCATACTGGGGAGCGGTGGAATTGGTTGAGAGGTGAACGCTCTCAAAGCAAACCCTGGACGGCCGCGAACGAGCCACCAGGTGATGCTTGTCAAGAAGTGCGCCCGAAGTAGCTTCGTCTGTGACGGACGTGATAAATATGCGCAGATCGATGGAATAAATAACACCGATGTCACGATATGCGCACTGGACACAATGCTCAGATATGCAGGTGACGTTCATCCCGGTTGCACGTACGTGAAGAAATCGGCACGATATTCAACCTCATTGCCATCCCAGCTTCCAACGCCGTACATGAGCGTCGCAGCCCAGATCAACTCTTCGATCCGCTCCTCCAAGTCTTCTTCGCTCTCGATGTGGCAATCCCAAAGTTCGCCATATTTGTTAATTACTTCGCCATGTGATTCAAGCATCGCGGCATACTCGTGCTTGTCAAGTATTTTGGATCCGAAACGAGGATCACGAAGCATGAGTGACAAAATGTTCAGCGCCCGCAGACGCGACCCCGTCTTGGGCATCCACTCTGGCTCTATCCATCACGCTATTGGACACGAAGAAAACGACAATGATTGACAGGCACAACTTACCTTTCCTCTCCAGCTCAGTTATGGGAGTCGTGCGTGTAGGCATGAACAGCAGACGCGTGATCAGCGTGGTTGCACCAGCAGGATGCACTGACGTCCATGCCAGACCTTTCCATCGAATCACACATCATTAGCACATGTATAGAGAATCCATTCTGTTGTTTCAGTCCATTCACCTTCTGCGATGAGTCCCGGTAGGCCGAATTCGGCGCCATACCCGACATGGATGATCGGATGAATGAGAATCTCAAGTAACCGATTTAGCATCTGGGGTTGTTCAGCACCTTGCTGCGGCGTGCGGACATTGTAATGGGGAGAGAAGACGTATTTCTCCAAAATGTTGGAGATGGTTGCACCGGGCTCAAGTACGACGCGGTGAAAGTAGTCGAGGTAGGCATTGTAGTAGCTTCGCACTCAATGTCAGCAGGAAGCGGGGACGAGGAACGTCAAGCACGCACTGATCATTCCCCAGATAGTCTGTGAAGTTATCGTTCGTGATCGTGACCTCGTCTGGCGAGACGAACGCAACACGCAAGTGGTCAAGGTGAGTATCTTGGTAGGCAGCACTGATCACAGGCCCTGGTGCACCAAGGGCATATATAGCGAGCAAGTGGTGAACCGAGTGACTAGATGGGTCAGCGATCGGCAACCGATAAGCGAGAGATACACACTTGTGGAAACTAAACTCGTTGAAAAAAACGTGACTCCGCTGGTGATTGTCCCTGAGTGCCTTGAGTAACGCAGCGAGAGCCTCTGGTCCAGAATTGGGCACACGGCCGGGGGCGAGGAGAGATGGCGGGGGCTTGACACCTGGAAAGAGGCAGGAGAGCACCTCCTGAGAAGAGGGTGCGGCGGGGATGATAATATCTGGCGGCGCAGAAGTGGTCATGAGCAGTTGATATGCAGAAGAAAGAGCTGAATTTCGGGTCGCCGCTTTATAGCCCTATCGAGGCGATGACGGACAGCTTGGGCCCATCAAAGCTGAGCGGCAACCCCTTTAGAGAGGTGGTATCCAGGTCCTGTGAATGGGTCCACACTGGCGCAGCCAGCGAAGCAAACCCGGAGTGTAGTATCACGGAGATCCGAATAACTTGATGGGCATCTTCTCGGGGTTGTTTCTGTTCGTAGAGGAATGCGGCTGCAACTTGTGGTTGTCAGCATGGCGGTAGTCTTAAGACGCCGTAACTCTCTTGGGAGAGTCAGCAGTTGGAATTTGAAAACAACTCTGATGGGCGGTGTAATATAATGTACACATCCTGAGCTCTTTTAACAGAGCCCATGTTCACGTTGGACCCAAGTTGTCTACCTCCGCTTATTAGCCTCTTGCTCCCCTGATACGTGTTGCCAACAAACACGATTCGTTCAAACTCGGTCTTCCTGTCCTCGAAGTCTAACAATTCAGTCCAGGTTCAGTGAGACAATCACTGTGACACCAATTTTTTTGGACTTTGCTAACTCGAGTGTGTATGTCGATGCCAGACAGACTCACTTACGTTCGGTGGATCTGATAAAGCACGAACACTCAGATGTCCACCTCTCCACCAGGCTTTCTCGTCTTGTAAAGTCCACGTGTCGGTCGACGGTTGGCAATCACAAGTTGTGAGGTGCTGAATTAAGGAGGTGGCTGACGTGGGTGAGCTTGACCTGGAATTGCTCTTCTTCGGGTTCTGCACTGATAGCCTCAACCTCAGTTATATGAACACGATAAGCTGCCAATATTGAGTCTTGTGTAGTTCACCGGACAGTGCACCCCTGAGCAGATAGTGATTTGTTTTCCCAGCCAATCCGTTTGTTGGCTACGTTTCCGAGCCACGTTCTTCAACCGAAGGCAAGCTTAGGCTTCCCGTGATCCGATCAGACAGAGAACAGGCATCTGCCTGTAAACATATCCTGTGTCTGCTACCACCATGATGATACAACTTAACACAATCGTTGAACAGATGGTGCTGGTTTTTCCACTCGTCCAATTGCAAGTGTGTCGGACTGACTAGTTGCAAGGTGTTTCCCATGAGTGGGAATCCAGGAATAGACATCTAGTCGGTGAAGGTTTCGATTTCATCAGCATGGAGACACAAATTTCCTGCACAACGTGCACCCCTGACATCAGTGCCGTCTTCCTGTCAAGACCCATAGCGAGCACCACAAGCGAAGGACGAAGATAGGCTGGAACAGTCTCAATTTCTCATGAAGATGCTCTCATAGGACCACTGTCCATTCCCTGAGCGTAAGGGCTGGGAAGTTCCAGGTGTGCCACTTACGGCTGCCACCTACGGCGACGCAAGCAGTACGCGACATCTATGTCCGCAGGCCGATGCGATCGCACTTGCGATACAGTGAGCTCCGTTGACAATAAAAATTCATGGTTACCCCAGGCGTTCAGGCACAACTATGTACATACTGGCTTTCTATAGGCTCTCCATCGGGTTCCTCGAGATACGACGACAGACAATATTTGGGACCGGGTTACAGTAACGAAATACAGTCCAGAGTGAAAAACTCCAAGTCAAGTCTACCTTTCAAGTTACTTAAGTGATAAATTTTACCATTGGATGATTTTAGCAGGTTATTCCAAGTTTGACAGCGACTCCATGGGCTCAGTTCCTCGTCACTGTGTGGATATGTTGGTAACATTCGCACGATTATGATGCATGCTTACAAACTCATGACAGATTACTGAGCAGTTACCAGCATCCGTAAAGTTCACTACATATTGTACTTCTATTATGTGACGGCAGCCAACGCGGTGTGCTTCCCTGCAATAGAAAGCAATTTGTGAGCAGCATCCTCCATTTTTGTGGTTCATTTTTTATGAGTATGCCGTGTCCCTTCTTTGAAACACTCGTATTCGATGGAACATTGTCCCTTGGCATGATGATTTGTTACTGGTGTTGATTCAGACGCATGCGTGCGTGTCGACGACGCTCTCTTTTTGGGGGGCGCTGAGGCCTAATAACCTGTACCCTATCGCCGTCAGCTGTAGAACTACTCGCTAAGTACCAGTGTACGACTGAAGCTCGTGGGTGCGTCCAATCTCTTATCGTTCGGAAGCGGATCATGCTTCCAATTTCGCAATGTATCTTTCGTATATGCCGTCACTTGACCGTCCCCCTTTTTCCACGCAGGGTTACCCCGGTATATCTGGGGTTTACACGCCATGCCGAGATTTATACCATGGTATGAGTGGCAGCCCGACTGGACGGCGATTCCGATTTTGTCTTCGCCCCCAACTTCATTGCGCACTCCTTAATGCCCCCTAATATCAAGACGACCACAGCTTTCTTGACTGGGCTCATCACCTTCTCTCTACTCTATGGTGGGTCCTCTAGTGCAGAAGTTGGAGAACTGTTACCCACTCGCTATCTTTTTTGACAGGTGCCTATTTTGTCCTTTTCTTGGGAAGCCTCTATGTGTTTCTCCGCAAGAGGATGGCTGGCCGAATAAACGTTGTCATTCTTTGTGGAACAGTCTTGCAGTTCATTTTGATCACTGTTTGGTTGGTACCTATCACTTTAAGGAACCCCACACAGACCAACACCTTGTCTTTTACAGTTACGGGATTCGTTGGGACAGAGTTTACACAGCCTTTATAACGGAGGGTAGTACTCCTAATGGTCCCCTTCTGTTCTTTGCTGAGTTAAATGACTGGTACGTATAACTTCGTGTGAAGCTTATCGTCAATAAGAATGTATTTGTAGGCGGGAATTGTCCAGCACAGCACTTTGGGCAGTGACGGGTGCCCTTGGGGATATCATGTTTGTGAGCTTAGTTCGTGTGCCGTTCTATCGCATTGCTAATAAGTTGCAGATTTATCGACTTTACGTCGTCTGGGACTGTAGCCTTCAACCCTGTCTAGTGCCCCTGGCATTACTGACGGGAAGCTTAGGTAGGATTTGGCATTCAAGCAGATGCAATTGTCGTGCTAATCGCTTCTGTAGTGTCTACGATTGGCATAATAGTGGTGTTAAGCAAGCCTGTCACGACAGCATACGCCACTAACCTCAGTCATTGGGTCTATGCATTCTTAAGTTTTAACCTGACCCAGAACATCCTCGTAAACGTGCTCATTATCACTCGAATCTGGCGAGTCAACGCCCGATCTGTTTCGCTCGGGGTTGGTACTAGCCTTTGGCCGATCATTGTTGTTTTGATGGAGAGCGGGGCCTTGTACAGCTCATCCGTCCTTGTTTTCCTCTTGGTACGTGTCATCGTCTCTACTCTTATTTATCCTTTTCATCGAGTGCTTCGATTTCAGACGTATGCATGCCAGAATAACGGAGCTATGGTTTGTCCCCAGTCTTCCTACGTCTTCGCCATCCTAACACAATCCCTTGGCAGATCATGACGGACGTGGTATTGCCTATCATGGGCATTGCGTTCAATATTATCATCGGTTCGTGTTGTATTTACGCAAAGCTATCTGATTCAACTCACAGTATTCTTGTTTAGTGCGCGTTGGCTTGGCTTCGTCAAACAGCAACACCCCCACCACCGAAAGCGGTACGAATAGCACCTTGCTCTTCACTCACCCAATGAGTGGTATAGCCTACCCTCTCAGCAATTTCACGGAGGTCGTTCCACTACCTGGGGACGACAAAAGAGACCCCAACATTGACCATCGTGATATTGAGTATGCGTAGGCGTTAGACTCATTCTTCCGACGGTTTGGTCAGCCCACTGGCGAAAGACTCCTTTCGTTTTCTGGTGGCGAGAGGGACCCGTGAATAATAGCCTGTGGGCAATGGCAAAATATTCGTCGGGAACAGCCGATCTTTGTGTTTATGTTCAACGCCATGGTCTGGATATGACGTATCCAGACATAATTGGGCCGCCTTTCAAGAGCACATGTTGTCTATAGAGAAGTCTTGTCTTACGATGCCGTTCGTGTTTGCGTGGAGTTGTCAATCTTCAATCATTCCACTGAATACACAGACGTCCAATCGGTGTTTTTGATATAGATTATTTAAGTACGTGTAGTGTACAGAACGGTGGTCAAGAATCCGTCGATGAATTCACATTCACCACATTTTCTGATACGGTGCCTCAAGCGGAAGTTGCGTGGCCAGACAATTCAAGCGGCGAAGCCCAGACTGAGCCATCAGCTCACGATGTAGTTAATATCCGCGCGCACCACGCATAGAGCCGTACTAAGTACTTGTTGGATTAGTTGATCCGTCTTATCAACACCTTCTCACAAGCTGCCGAGTTATACAAGTTCACCTCTGGATTCAACTGAGGCCGGCTAGGACTACAGCTCCCAGCTTTAGAAGAATGTCCCACGACTTGGTAAGTTGTGTATGCTAGACTCAGCAAAACAATGTTCCCACACGGCATTCAGTTTTTGCAGGAAACATACCGTGTTAGTAGACCTTCTCATAACGCATAGCATCAGGAGCAACAAAATGTTGATGCACCATGAGATCTACGCCTGATGAGTTCTCATTTTGGCTCGGGTGTAGTTCCCTGACACTATGCATTATGAGAAATATGTATTAGTATCTTATGCATCGTCACAATTCGTTCTGACACTGAGACGGTCATCAGCCAAGCCCACGGAGCTCGAACGCTCGAACAGCAGTTGCCAACTACCTCTCAATCGCTGCTGGGATCCGTGTTAGGACCTTGGAGTTACTCCTCGAAGCCCACGTTCTATGCTTCGCCGCTATGAGTATAGTCACAGACAGTACAATAGTACTTCCCTTGCAACTTGCAGGGAATGGACGGGGTTGCAATAGTAAGTGATAATTATGCTTGATGCTTGATTCCTCAGAGATGCACCAAATGCCTTGCTTTGTTACCTATACACCGCCCTGAAAGTGCTGCCTTCCGACCTCTCAACGAACGTCCTCCCCACACTTGGCCTTGGAGAGCTAGCTCACGACTCTGTTCTTGCAGGGTTGCTCGAATTTACAAAGGGCTAGCGCCCCAAATGACCATTCTATAGTAGGATGATCCCCTGTAAATGTCATAACAGAAATATCACAGCCAACAAGAGCTGGGTTGATAACCCTTAAGCGAGTAGTGATCGAATAAGCCAGTTCTGACCTTTGGTTCGGTTTGGGGCTCAGTAATGTGGTTAAACCGGACTAGCCTTCAAGTTCAAGTTCGTACCTGCGCTGAACTTCTGCAGACAGTTCTGAACGTGTCCGAATGCGTTCGAATGCTCTTGTTAGGACTGATTGTTAGGAGCCAAATATAGTATTTATACTACTCAGTCAACAACTTTTGCATGAGACCAGTATCAGAACCCTCTCTTCAAGTAGTGTTATTCCTACCTGAATTGACTAAGCCATGGCCCATAAATGACAACGTAATTGAATGATGAACGGCTGCGCACACAATGACATAACATTAGAATCCGAACGAGAATACGTAGTACTGACAAGTCGAGCAGACTCATCTAAGATAATCGAGACGAGCATGGACCAGAGAAGGACCTAGAGGATAGTATGGATGGCCAAGACTGCAACGTAGAAGACATCTTATGAGTGGTGGGGACGAGATGGCAATGTCGTAGACACAATGGCCAGGCGGACGCACCAGAGACATAAAAAACTGCTTTGTAAATGTACCAGACGGCCTATGGAGCGAGTAAACTCGCAGTGTCGACGAGGCGAACTCAAGTCTAGAAAAATCAGGCGAGCGAGTGTGGGGAGACGCACGTGTGAAGCGCCACGGTCACCCCGTTGTACTGACGCGAATTTATGTAAGTGATCGCAATATTGTTTATGGATGAATCGATGATAGGAGATCTAGCGGTATTCATGAATATTCATGTGCGATCCGTGAGCACGACCACGACGCGAAGTAATCGTCAGCTTAGAGAAATCATAAGCCCATCATCGGTCGCCAATCTGGGATAATGGGCCCGTACTGGTCGGCAGGAGTCTGAGGCGGCTACAATACATGCATTAAGTGGTCTACTCGTAAGCACCTCAGTTGAGCATCCAGCCCGCGAGGAGCACTACTGAGTTTGTTCTCATGCTAGTTGCGCACTAAGCAGAATATAGTCTGATGTGACAGCTTCAAATGTTTCATATTTACGACAAAAGGTGATGTGATCCAATGATTTACTGCAATTTTCCTGTGCACTATTCTAAAATGACGGTTGCACTCCTATCATCAGAGTCCTCACCCTTTCGAAAGAGGTGTGTTATTCTACTCTCCATGGCATATTTCTTGCCTGACAATTATCGAAGATAGGGTATATTTGGGTAGTGTTGAAGCAGCAATATCCAGAAAGTACTGTGTCCCTGATGTTTCCTGCAGTGCGGACCCTGGTCATCAGTCTCTACCATCTTCGTGCTGGTACGTCAAAGTCTAAAGGCATGGGGGACACTCCTCTGTGGGTATCTAAAGTTTTTATTTTGTAGGTCCGTTATCTCGGTCTTTGTTCCACTATGTAGGTATATCTTTGCTATGATACAAAGCAAGTTATACAATTAAGACTTCATCTATGCTGAAGTCTGCTTGACCTTAGTAGGTTCACAACGATATAGATTTAGATTCATTTGCAGGTGGTAGCATCTTTATCCCTGGTCATGTCAGAGTCACTCTTTCTACTTCATGCCTTGTTTCTCTTTATTGATTAACTTCTGGACCCTGGCAGATGTATGCATTGAAGTCCTACTTAAATGACAACTCTATGAATAATAGTTCCATAGGTGTAAGTGTATCAATTCACTGCCCTCACAATGCTATTATGGACATGGATCATGATGTCCCAAAGGTACCATTGTATATCTAGCAACTAATTAGAGCTTTGAGATATTCTATAATGCTGCTGATTGTGAGTAGTTGTCCACCTTGATTTCCTCCTCTGGATCTAATTTCAATTATAGTCATCATGGTCCTACAAGTATATGCTATGTGGAATAGGTCCAAAAAGATTTTTTGGGCTCTCTTGTGTATGCTGGCACTGGTATTAATCCCAATCTGTTCCTCACAGGTAAAACTCATAAATCACATTCATCATTACAATCTCATATTTTACCTAGTCACAGTAGTTCAACTCAACTTCTCACTTTGCAATGGGTCATCAAGCAACACGGCATTAAAACTTGGTCTGTGTCTTTTGAGCATGTGACTTGTCTTGGGGGTTTTAGTTTTGGTGCTTGCCATTATTCAAGTCATAAAGCAGTCGGTTGACATGTACAAGGCGGTGAAGCTGTGGTAGCCTAATCAGTACATGCAACAACTTGTGAAGGAAGGAATTATTTATTTCATTGCGTATGTCCCTGTTTCCCTTTTCTGCATCGTTTCCATTTGTCATCACAGTGTTTTCCATACTAGTATCTTTCTCTCGAGCATAACTTGCAGGAAGGCTAACCGTCCAGTTGTTTTTTCTTTGTATCTCAGGGTCGTGTTTCTTAACCTTACTCCTCCGGTCCTCGTCACAACCTTACCTACTGAGGCCCTGCTACCCATCGTGGAGCCGTTTTTTCACATAGGTCTATGTATCATTATGCCTTGGTTCATTATTAGCGTGCGAGTGCTGTACGACCGCGACATCCATGGTCACTGGCAAGGCGTCGACACGGGATTCGGTGTGATGTCCCGACTCACAGCCAATCAAGTCACCACAGTATCTACGGTTGTCTTCGCAGATCTCCCCCCGGCGGGGCAGAGTCAGTCTATGGAGGGGGACACGATCGAACCAGAGGCAATTCACTGGCAGCTTGAATTACCGGAAGAAGGGACTCATCGGGCCTGAAGCTGAGACCCGGACTTGGGTTGGGAGACTGCAGACGAAACATTTGCGTACTTGGTGCTGGGGCTATCGACGTGACACTAGCGGTAGTAGCAGGGAATGGGAAGCAGCAATTTGAATATTCGTTTATTTATTTGAGCCGGCCACACTGATCGTCTCGTCTTGGAGACAAGTGTAATCTCCTGATGTTAGTACTTCATGGCAGCATGACCGCGACGGTCAGAGGAAAGACTACTCCATCCAGACAGTGTAGATGCACAATTGAAAACTGTCCTCTTGAAGAGAGCCGGGTTCACAGTGGCGGTTTCCGACGCACTCTGTGAAGTGCGTGCCAGGTTGAACTACGTTCCAGCGTGATCCAGACACGCCGGATAGTAGACTCGTGAGACTTGCACTCACTTCAGCCTAGGCTAGCATCCTTATTCCCTCCTGATGCCTTGTGCGCCCATAATGCTCCCCGCAAAACCTCACGTTTGGGCTCGTTGTAACAATCCAGGGTCCTCCCCCCCCGAATCCGTACAGTGACACCAGCGCAACTCTGATGATGGAGGCTGACAGCAGCAAGTACCACCACTTCCGTCTGTCATTCGGTTCGGTCAGCCTCGCCATCGGAACGGTATAAAAGTAAGTCTCCAAAACAGTCTGCATGCGCACACTCCTTCTCACCAATACTCGTGTCCTACTTCCTAAACCTCCACCTACGCTACCATGCCTTTAGCATCCTCAAAGTTTTCCATGTCTCTTGGAGAACTCGCCATCTGCCAAGAACTCCTTGATAGCCACAAGGAATACACCATCAACCTCTTGTCTAACGTCGAGAAAATACGTCAATGGCACGGAACGGACGGCTGTCCCGAAACTCGGGAAGGCCGGACGTGTATTGTCTGTCGTCTCTGCAGCGACGATGGGCTGTTGGGCGCAGCCAGAATGGCGCTCGTGTATTACAACGATGCTGAAAACCTTCTCCAGGAAGTACGAGCGTCGCTCGGAAAGAAGGTTCCTGCTCGTGGTACGTCTCCTCAACCTCCTCGGACGCTATCACCTAACAGTCCTACGGTATTGCAGAAGCACCCAATCAAGAAACCCTGTTCAAGAGCAATGTAGCAAAGGCCATTTTCTTTCGCATTGTCACCGTGGGGGACACTCTTCGATCGCATCACGCAACTTGGCAAGCACACCTTCAAAACGAGCTCACTCCTTCGACCTCGTCTACTCAGAGTGCCAAGTATACCAACCTCGCTCTCGGCGGCTCGGACGAGAACAGGAAGGGGGGGATGTCTTTTCCGGAATACTCAGGTCCGAGAATCGTCCGCCCCCAAATCAATCACGAGGTCGCCGCAGCTTGTACTGGCTCGGTCCTGGAGATCGCGCCGAGTTCTTCTATGTTTATCGTCTTGGAGCGGTGCTTGTCGAGCGATTGTCCACGTGAGGCTAATAGAGCGAGGACTGCGTCGAATATGCGGTCGGGGGGTGCTTATGGATCCCAGGTTGTTTCAAAGGTCCCCCCGTCACTCTCTGAATCTGGGAAGACGCGCACGTCCACGGTGGCTGTAAAGATGGGTGCAGCAACCAGAGGGTGTCACGATTACGCCACGCGATCTGTGACTACGGGTCTTCAGTGCCATTCAGAGAGAGCAGGTGACACGTCGGATATGCTGATCAAAACGAAAGCGGATGAATCAACTCATGAGCCAGGTGAGTACCGTGATCTGAACTGTGCAGATGCACACGCGCAACCCGATACGCGATGGTCACAGACCGTGACTCAGGGGGAGCACGAAGGGCTGAGTTCGACGTCGGAAACCACTCGGACCACGCAAGGACAAGGAGTCGGGTCGGAGTCGGAGTTGCCAGAATGGATGGTGGACCCGAGAGTCTTCCACCTCCGCGCGCAGATCGTGCGATCCGACAATGCACACAGAGCATTCATGAACTGGTGCCGAGCCTGGGTAGCCGGTCATCAGGAGGCACAAGGAACCGGACCTGGAATCTCGCCAACGCAAGAATTGACAACGATGCACTCGCACGGGTACCCGTCTGCATTAGTCCCTAGGCTCAAAGCAGTCAATCTTGGAAATTCGCTATGTGTGACGGGTCAAGGTAGAGAAGACGCTACAGGGAGCCAGCGCCAGTTTCGTTGCAACGACGACACATCTCAAGAACTGCGATTCGACTCGGTACAAGGAGAACTCAAGAGGCAATGGTTGATGGCTTGACAGAAGCGATACAAACACCGAAAGAGACAGCCAGCTCCTGCCTGAATGGCCTTGAAGCGGGCATGGAGAATTGCAAGTAGTGTATAAATTGTGCTAAGGATGCCTTGCATGACGAGTCTACTGTGAATAAGAGCTTAGGCAAAATCGAGTGTACTCTATTGACGGGAGACAAGCGAACGAAGGGGCTTCCTGAATATATAATGCGGCCGTTCCTAATCTAGGTGACTTTTCAACATATGCAAGGCCCTGCGAAAACCGCCCTTGCCAAATCCCCAGATTGAGCGGAAGTCCCACCACTTGTCACCCAACACGTCAGGTGCTCGATTCCCCCGCCGGACAACTACCAAAGTGGATAACTCTGACTACACATATCTGACTTATAGAATTGCCAAAGCGGAACTCCGAGGTGCGGACTTACCTCAGTAAAATGAACCGTCCCCGGCAACAAGTACGAAAGATGCGCTGGTCAAGCCAACACATTTTTCGAACCTGTAGACTGGGATGCGTATACAACCCATGGGATTTGTGCACATGACCAACCACCTCTCAGACAAGTTTCCCATCAAGGTGGACACTTTCAAGTAAGTAGTCACCACAAGCACGTTGCAAATGAGTTCGAGAGCCATGTAGAGAGATTTAGTTAGTTAATAACAACTGTCAAAGTGAAGGGGGGTATTAGAGACAAGAGTTTCGCATAACGCAGTGCAATCATACCAGTTGCCACATGTATGCCTCCTTCACAAAGGTAATTACGGAGGTAAAGAAAGCAATCACACAATAATGGGTTGAAGTGATCGAGGTAGCCCGGGAGTTCGAGAGAAGTCGCTCAGGAACTGTGGCGTCCAGCCTGCTGTACCAAAGCACGCAAGACAAGTGCTACAGCATTGGGACTGACTGAGTAAGTAAATTGTGATCCAGTCTGCGGAATATGGCAGGATCACACGTGATTAACCCGTGTCCATTGGGTCCAGAACAGAGGTTCCATGAGCGTGGAAGGCCACCTTAGAATACGAAAACGATTATCGTGAATTGCTGTGTCAAAGGCACAATTTATAATGACAAAAGCATGCACAGGTCGAAGGACGGGAGATGGACAGTGGCGTTTTAAGTACTGTTCACTGTTAGCCGAGAAACGCACATTGAACGACAACAAACATTGTCGATTGTGAGCCTGAGCTCATCATACTACCCAGCATGTCGCAGACAAGAAAAGTACAAAGGATGTGGCCTGTCTGCGGTGGTTCAGCACTCCACGATTGGTGTCTAGTAAAAAAAACCTACGTAAGAGCTATCACATCGCGTGCAATGATTGGACGAGATGTGAACAAAGAAAATTATTATTGAAGTCTGAAATGATGGTCACGACAACAAGCCGATGATTTTAATATGAGACTCCTTACCTCGCACGTGTCATACAGCACTATCTTGCGCAATGGATCAAAGGCTCGATACCAACTACAGAGGTAAATGGAAAGACCACAGCATGACGGATGCGACAAAACACGTGTTGGTGGCAAATCTAGATAGGCTTTATTTTGAAATGGAGAGAAATAAGGGAGAAGATGAGACACTGGGTGAAGGGTTATCCAACGCTCAGAGAAGAATTGTGAATTGCATACCTTCAAGTCCTGCACCAGATAGTAGAAGACGCGCAGCCCCTCCGGGTCCTCACTGTCCTGGATATCAACCAGGGACCCAATTTTTGCAGTCTAGTCAACGGTCAACATGGTACGTGACCGACTTGAGAGGCACGAACCTCGAAGGCGATGTGGTCGTTACCGATACGGATCTCAAGCTCTTGCTTTCCGACGATGTTCTTTTTTGGCCAGTTCGTGTCATCCTCCCTGCAGAGGCGATTAACGTGACGACGCCACTCTAAGTAGACCATATGTTTACTTTGTGATCTCACTGGCCTCGACGATACGCTTCAGCTCCTTGACCACTAAAGGTCCAACCCACACTAGCAAAGACGCGATAGGTCGGCTTGGGAGATGGGGCACAAGTGTGGTTCGCTCACTTTCTTTGCGAATAAGGCTGTCGTTTCTGTAGTTTGAGTTGTTGGCATATCGCAAACGGCCGTGCGAGTACTCGAATTCGAGAAATTCGTGTCCATGTTTGCCTGAATGGCCTGTGCTACATACCCTGTTTAGCCCAGATTGCTACCTTGAAAACTCATACATACTAGTATCTAGAGAGAGATCAGCGCCTTGCACACTGTGTATCTCAGCCAGGCGTACCTCAGGTAGAATGGGTCCTTGTCATGCGAGCTCATCGTGGTCGATGTTTAAACCGTTGAACATGCTATACTTTTCGAAACGTGTATGACTAACTCGTGAGGAATCCGGGATTTGCCGGATCGAGTTTAAGCTCATTTCTCCCCCTACGCTCCTGCAATTGCGTCAATATGCTGGCTCGTTCATCGCGAACGTCGTGGACAGCGCTAGCGAGGTGGGTGCGGTATGACAGCAGTCAGTCTATGTACGTATATTTCTTCCTCGTTCTTCCTCGTTGCATCAAACCTGGATAGAGCTGCATCACCCCCGAAGACGGACGACAACAATGAAGCACCCGTCGTGCTGTCTGAGGCCGACATTGCCTCCATGGTCATCCCTGGCCGGTCCTTGTACCCTCCAATGACAATTCCCCGTACACACGACATCCCTGTCGCTGAGATTCACTTCCGGTCGCACCATCACTATCCGCTCGACCTCTTTGCGCATTTCGCAGGGCATGCTGCAAGTGCGTTGGGTATCCCCGCAACGCGCCCTATACCACTTCCGACACAGCGTTCAATGTGGACTGTCCTCCGAGGACCATTCATTCACAAAAAAAGCCAGGAGAACTTTGAACGACGCGTACATAAGCGGGTCATCAAGGCATGGGATGCAGACCCGGTCGTCGTGGATAGGTGGGTGCGCTATCTACGGAAACACCAGATGCCAGGCGTTGGTATCAGAGTTACAACGTGGGAGAGGGCTCCGTTGGGTATTGGCAAACAGATATTTGAGCAGGCAATGGAGAAAATACGCCCTGACCCCGAAGAGATTAAGGCGCTGGCGGAAAAGATTGTGGAAGAGGAAATGTCGGCAGCTGATGATGGAGAGCAGACGCCCACAAAAGGACCATCGAGCCCCGAACAGTCGGCAGGTCGTCCTCTCGAACATTCATGATTCCGTGGCACTCTCACCCATATCGCATGTAATCCTCGTCCATAATGCTACTAGAACTGGCACTAGTCACGACAGAAGACCTATGTACGACTCCCAATCAGGGGTGGACATGTGAGCATCATTGTTGACAGTAGTATTTGTGCATGTGCCGCGCTATCAGTGTCACTTTTCGAATTGGTCTTTGACATATTGTCGAAGTATATTTATTACTTCACGCTTTACTGCCGGAGGTATGCTGGCTGTAGTTGGCAATATGAGCACGTTATATCGAACCGGCTCCAATGCTAGTTTACCTTGTGCGGGTTGAGATATCTCGTCTAGTATTGTCCGGAAGGAAAGCGTATCCATTGACCGTGCGCGTTCTGTGGATACTTCTGTCAGCTCATCCTCATCCTAGTCCCGAGGAAAGTCAACTATGCCCTTGGCGCGGTGGCGCATCTCGTCTACCCATCCATGCTCTGAGAGTTTAGTCGAGAGAAGACGGAGAACTCTGAGGTCGATAACCATGTTAGGCTGGAAGTCTGGCCAGGAAGCAACTAGAGCGCACTTGTCCCACTCTCCACTTTCGACCATGCGACGATGAATCTGAGCATAGAATTCGTTTGCCTCAGATGTTGACTTGGACATGAGTGGTACTCCTTCCCACTGGGGAGACCGAGGCTAAGTTCTGAACCAGTTAACACCAATCAGAGACTACGTTTTGAGCAAGGGGTGGGCGCTAGGGGGTGTGAGGACCGAGCCACCAAGCAACTTGCATTCGATCACATATTGTGGCACAGTTTGCCAAATAAGGACAACTCTATATAGCATGTTATTCTAGGTGGCTCAACGGTTTCAGTAAAACACCATGTACCAATCACACAGACAAGGAAAACGATGCAGAAGAGTAGAGTGATATTTCCCATGGTGTTAGGATAGAGGAAGTGAGCAGTGAGTTGTCGAAATGCGAACGAGAACAGGAAAATAAAGGTCAAAGCCGAGGCAAAAAGACGAAAACGAATAGGGTCCAGAATTGCGATCAGAGTGCTTGCTGAACGTGGCGGTAAATTTCATCGTCTAGAAAAAAGTCGTCGTCTCCCTCTATATGAGTGCCTTGGTGGCATGCAGCAGCATGTTTCCACCTGTGCAACTGAGTTCGCGAGAATTGCAGTCACTTTGTTCGGAACGCACCAGTAGAGTTCTTTCACCTACGATGCATGGAGTTAGATGTCCATTTCAAATATTTGCTGCGACCTGCCTTAATATCTATACTTTTAATACTTTCTACGAGTATCCATTTCTTGCACTTGTGACATTTCCCCTCCTGTACGTTAATACGCTCATTCTTGGCCGGATTTTGACGCTCGATTGTTCGGAAAGCGATCGGGGGAGAGAATGGGAGGGCAGAAACAGAAGAAATTCCTTAAATAGTCTAATGAAGGCTGGCTCCAACGAGTCGATAACATACCATGGGCGTACTGCAGGTGGTAACTGCGCGCAGAACGAATTTAGTACCTTTACCGCTGAAAAACACGACTCTGTTAGAAGCGTCATGTGAGCTTGCGAGGTAAGTGTGCTATCAGGCACGTGCCACTTGTATGCAGAAAACTTCATCGAGAGCCAAATGGCTTCGCCCTTACCACCACGAGAGGGGCTCTCAATGCAAATCGGGCAAACGCCGACCTTTGTAGTTCCGCATCCCTTGACAAAACGTGGTGTATACAAATCTAGTGCGTCTCGCGGTTCATTATAGATTCCCGTAATGCGCCTAGAACCAGCTGAAAGGAGAGGAAATCTAGAGAGTACGTTTAATTATGAGTATTTGTCAAGTTGACTACCAATGAACAGAACGAACTTTCCATCAGCGAGTCG
Organism: Singerocomus inundabilis; assembly: GCA_038089075.1. Classification (NCBI taxonomy): domain Eukaryota; kingdom Fungi; phylum Basidiomycota; class Agaricomycetes; order Boletales; family Boletaceae; genus Singerocomus; species Singerocomus inundabilis. The sequence goes on from JBBPKD010000179.1 coordinate 25,713, forward strand.
CAAATAAGAACTGACCGGGAAACGCAAGTAGAAAAGAGGAAACTGTGTGTGATAAGTTATATCAGTAGGAAGTCGTCGGGTAAAGACCCCAAGAGAGGAATTGGAGTCCGTAGAGGCTGTTTCAGAAACGCTAGCAGATCGCGTTCTCCTGCGTTTGGTCGGTATCTTGTCGCCATCGCGGCTACGTGAGGTCTTCCACTTCCGTTTACAGCCGATGATGCCCTTCGCAGGCTGGTAATCCGAGTCGCGGGAACAAGAAGAGTTCCGAGTCCAATGGTTAGGAGAGGGCTCTCGTTTGGAGCCGTTGGGTTGGCTATTACACCGAATATTTGATTTCCTTGGGCGATTGTGTCTCTCTATGGTTGGAGAGGTGGGTGGGGAGCTATTCCGCAAGTCAACTTCACGTCCGAAGTGATCAGAAGATTCGGGAGATGAAAGTGAAGTAAGATCTGACAAATCCGACAGAGGTGATGATCGATCTTGAGGCTGCAATGTCGAAAAACCGATGAAACTTTCAGTAGTCGCACATTCGTCTGCTGCTGCAGACAAGAATCTATCGATCAAGGAGACTCGTCCTGTGGTACCCTGGGAATCCTGGGGAATCGAGCCACAGGGAGTTTTGGACGGGGTTCCACCGGCGTTCGATAATTCTGGAGAGAGGAAAAACGAAGAGTGAGAATTCCTTCGAGCGATCGGGGAAATTTGAGCGTTGACGTTGCTCCACTCTTGTGAAAAATCACCGACAAATTGTCGCTCGAAGGGGGTGCTTCCTGATCCCTGGGAAGGTGGTGATATTTCTGGGAAAACCAAGGAGGGAGCCTGCGAAACCGGTAAAGGGCTTGGTGAAAACACCATTTGCATGTTCGTCATAGAACAGGATGGGGGAGATGCATCCCTATACACTGGTGTACTGGGCTGTAGAAATCGGGCACCACCTTGTACTCGATCTGGCGTGGATAATATTGGAAGACATGTCATAGTGTCCCTAGTGAGCTCCAGAAAGGGTGAAGTCTGATAGAATATTGTGTAGTTGTCCTTGCACAGGGGTAAGTTGTCGGCAAGATCGGCGCAAAAAACATCGGTGGACGTGGGCATCATCTGAGCTGTCGTTGGATGTAAAGCAGGGGCGCAATCACTATAGCGACGTTTCTGTCCTCACCTGTTAAGTGCAAACTATTCGGGTAGGTCAAGGACAGCAAAAGAGATTACAGATGAATGCGATCGCGGAAACTGAATATTTGACCTCCGATTCAATCGGCATCGGATGCCGAAACATACTGCATTTGGTTTTGTACAACTGCTTCATATAATTTACGGTCGCCCGAACACGACCCAGTGGTGCTGGCACGCCTAAAATGATCCTATTCAACTTGCTCCTTTCTAGTGTGCTCTTTCTGGCATCTGTTCAGAACACAAGGGCTTCTGCATTGACCACCGTTATTGCACCAAATGAACGTCTCTGTTTTTACGCCGACGTGGACAAGGCGGGAGAGAAGATCGGGGTAGGTATTCCCTTTCGACTAAACATTCAAGACACTGATCTGTATCTCCAGTTCTACTTTGCAGTATGTATAGACTCCTCCAGTCTAGCTCGGTTTCTCAGCGTTACGCCAGGTTCAAGCAGGAGGTTCCTTTGACATTGACTTCGACATCAAAGACCCTAACGAGAAACTGTTGCTCGATGGACAACGTGAACGTTCGGGAGACTATGTCTTGACAGCAAACACTGTCGGGGAATATTCCTTTTGTTTCGAAAATGACATGTCCACGTTGACCGACAAGCTGCTCGACTTTGACATCATGGTCGAGAGCGAGCCGCGGAGAGAAGTTGCGGCCAAGCCTGGCCAGGTCTCGGATCATACGACCCCCATCGAGGAGAGTATATACCGGCTCAACAGTATGCTTATGAACATCAAACGCACCCAGAGACAGTGAGTGCTCCGTTGGACGCGTCGAGAGGGTTTCTTATCTGGCCGTAGCTTCCACACGCGAGAGACACGAGGCTTCTCACTGGTCAGATCCACCCAAAAGTGAGTATTTAGTCAGCGTAGTATTTGGCGTTCAACTCACCACATGCAGTCGCTTGTTCTGGTATGGCGTGTGCGAAAGTTTCGCTGTCGTCGGGATGGCAGCGTATGTGATCCCATACAAGAACGATCTGACAATTCCTGACCATACACCAGTTTACAGGTGTACGTTTTGCAAACATTCTTTACCAAGACGGGTCGTCGGTACAAAGTATAAGGATATTGGACTTGGATTTGTACTTATCTCGCATCTTTACCACCGACCCTATTACGGTACACACTAGTGTCTAAGAGGTGTACCCCTTTTGGCAGGTAAGATAAGATAAATGGCAACCCAACGCTGCAAGTGATCAAATACTGTTAGCTATGACCAACATACAGACACAGACGACCATCACTCCCCATAGCCAGGAACCGTATGTAACTAGGACATACCCAAGTGAATCCGAACTTGATGCAAAGCTTCAAAATGCCGCTCTCGCCCAAGTAGCTTGGAAGAAACGCACACTCAAGGAGCGCATCGAGATTGGGCACAGATTCGTGGTATGCATAAAGACATCTTATATGATAGTTTCATGATTTGCTTGTCAGTCGGTGTTTAAGGCCATCGGGGATGAGGAACAGAGAGCTCTCCATCTGGAGCTTACTATGCAAATGGGTCGGTGCGTTCGTTCGTTTCATGAATCCTGATCTCCCAGACGCGATTTATTCGGATCTGTTACAGACCCATGAGCCAAGTCCCTGGGGAGATCAGAGGGTTCTTGTCTCGCGCAGAGTATATGCTCTCCATCGCAGAGTCCTGCCTCTCGGACATCTCTCTCAAGGACACCGACGTGCCTGGGTTCAGACGGTACATCAAGCGTGAGCCCCTCGGCATCGTTTTCGTGATCGCTCCCTGGAAGTAGGTCTTCTTCATATCTCGCACTGTCCTACACTCATCAACATTGTCGTGCTGTAATTCAGCTACCCGTATCTCGTGACCATCAACTCTGTCCTTCCCGCTATCATGGCTGGAAATGCAGTGCTACTCAAACCCTCCCCACAGACACCCCTCGCGGCAGAACGCTTCGTTGATTACCTTCACAAAGCCGGTGTCCCAGAGGATCTGGTACAAGTCCTGCACCTATCGCCTGGACTCACCTCCTACGTGGTGAAACACACATTGGTGGACTTTGTCTCCTTCACTGGAAGCGTGGTTGGCGGTCAGACCGTGGAACGTGCAGCCGTAGAAGCAGCCGGATTTAAAGGTGTTGCACTTGAGGTATTTTTCAAGAGATTCTGCAAGTCTTTGGAATAACTGAGTTGTGATAGCTTGGGGGGAAAGACCCTGCGTATGTTCGCCCGGATGCAGACCTGAAGTACACTGTCGCAGAGCTTGTGGACGGTGAGGCATTGACCTCCTCTCTGCACTTGTTGACTGGAATTTCTTCTCGTGTGAAGGTACCATGTTTAACTCGGGTCAGAGCTGTTGCGCAATCGAGGTATGTCGATGTCACGGATATTATTGCATCTTCTTACTGTTAAAGCGCATATATGTACACGAATCCGTGTACGTCGAGTTCGTGTCACAATACGTCGACCTCGTCAAGGTGACTGTCGTTTCGAGTCTTGAATCTTGCTGCGCTCATACTCGATACCAAAGAGATATGTCTTGGGTGATCCTACCAAGTCAGAGACATCGCTCGGACCAGTCGTCAGTGTAGCAAGTGCCGAGAAGATTCGCAAACAAGTCGCAGACGCAGGTGAGGACCTCTCGGTCTTTCCTTCTGCCGTGTTGGCTTCACGGAGCACTTAGTCAAGGCGGGCGCTACGGCTCTTATTCCTGAGGACCTATTTCCGGTAGCAAAACCGTGAGTACAAGGGTATGGAAGTCGTCGGACACTAGAAACTTATGGATCAAAAAGCGGGACAACCTATGTTGCGCCACAAGTCTTGGTCAATGTTAATCACAGTAAGTTTGCCAGTCAACGAGGCTGCGGTTGCTAAGATGGACCACCGCTCCAGCTATGGATATCATGATGGTAGGATGTTCTACGTGGACCGTAAGCGGACACTACTGAGTACCACTACAGGAGGAAACATTCGGGCCCGTGATCGGGATCCAGAAAGTCGGTCGAGGCAATTTTGCAAAGCCACTTGCCAGCGTTAACGAGTAGAACTCCAACAGGTCTCTTCAGATGAAGATGCCATTCGCCTCATGAACGATTCCCAGTACGGGCTGACAGCCTCCGTATGGACGAACGCGCAAGAGAACCCAGAGTCTGAGGAAGCTTTCCTGCGCATCGTGGACGAGCTGCAGACCGGAACCGTGTTTCTAAACAGGTGATCATCATCTCTGGCCAATAGCATATGGTTGTTGTCTCATCGGGCGTGGTTAAAAGATGCGATTCTCTCGATCCTGCACTATCATGGACGGGCGTTAAGAACAGTGGCCGCGGGGTCAGTCTCAGCAAGTTCGGTGCGTGACAGGTCATTGTCCGATACACAGCATCATCAACCATTTCGTTACTTCCAGGTTATGACCAGCTCACGCGCGCGAAGTCTGTGCACATGAAAATCAAGACAGCGTAACTGATGACGGGTTTTCTTGCAAGACCTAACGAGTGTACAGGTTGATGTACGGATGCGAAGATGTAGGGGTAAACAACACCATCCATGATCTATATAGTCACCTCCGTTTGGGAAAGCCTATAGACGAAAACAACAATTTAGCCAATAATTCAGAGATCAACTTGTCATGAATGCAAATAATCAGGACCCTCGAGCGTATAAGAGGGCCAGGGTAATGTTCCTCAAGGAGAAAAGACACTCGGTCTGGTGCACAGCAACAAAATCATCACGAAATAGGTTGTGGTACTTGAAATAAAAAACAGCGAGACACACCTCGGTTGCTGAACTCGACAAGACGAGGATGAGGACAACAAAATTTTCTACTTTCTTTTAAAGTGTTTGGACCTACGTCACGTGGTGTTGGACATCATGTGACAACATTTGTTGACTTCCACCATGTATAACCACTATCACAAGTTGGGTCTGAACAACGTCCAATTGCACTAATTACAAAAAGACACGGACAAGGGATGGAGACAAGAGTCGGGTCTTCACACATGAAGGAGCGGGTGGCACAACCGATGCGTGCAAAGAAAAAGTATACTTTATGATCATATCCATATACGGGCGTTAGATTGTACTCGAGGTGCTGGGGTTATTCAATGGTCTCGGGACTTTCTAGAGTGAATGTGAGACAGTGACATTGAAAAAAAGCCAAGAAAAGAGATGGTACCTGTATTCACCCTCTGCAGCGACGCTCAAATCATCTATCTCGCCTTGTGCAGACGAGAGTGCCTCAGCGACAGAGGCAAAATAAACCAACTAAAGAGGAATCAACAGCCTCGAAGCAGTCGACGATCATACATGCTTACTTGTGCTTTGATGAGTTCGTTCAGGTTCTTGATGGGCTCAGGCTGGGGAGAGGAAACGTTGTTTATTGTTGAATAAAAGGCAATCAGTCGGCACGTACGTTCTCAAGAACGGTCTTCATGAGCGTGATTGCAACCTCGGTCTTCTGGACGAGGTCGTCCTCCGCATTCTCTATGTCGAGCTTAGCCTGCTCTTGCCTCGCAGGGCCCGCAGTCTTCAGACTAGAAGAGAAAATGGAGACACTTAAACCAACCGAGTACGGGAATGAACACGACTCACGACTGTTTGGCGGCATCGAGTTCGAGTCTACTAGCACGGACGGCCTGACGGGCCTTCATGGCAACATTGATCGAGGTTGCCAGCATCGTCTGCCAGGGGTGGAGGTATTGCCTCTGAATCGCATCATCTTGTTGGACGCGTGCGCTAGAGATGGCATCCCAAGCACCAGCATACACGCCGAGTGCCCGTCCGAGCTTGTCGTCGTGGCCCCCTGGTGCTCCGTATAGCGCCGTGGCGGCATTGGTAGCAGCACGACCGAGTGCATGGGGTAGAGTCTTGTGCTGCGCAACCACGGGGGCGACGGGATTTGGCGCAGGAATATTCGTTCCCTTGAGATTGGCGGCGGCGAAATTTGTGACGCCATGGCTCAGGGTAGTGGAGAGCTCTGCAATAGACTCCTGAATCTGGGTCGGGTAGTCGTATGACTCAGACTCGTATGCCTTGGTGATCCTAGGAAGGGTCAGATACAATGGGTATTGCGCGCTGCTGCGGTCTCACTTGAGCAGTGCGAGGTGAGCCTGGCGCAGTGCGTCTACGCGGGCTTCGAGGTCCTTGTACTCTGTGGAAGCTTGAATGGGTGGTACACACCGCTATATTCTTCAAACACACTGACCTTGGGGCAATTCAGTGATGTCGCCAGGCGCAACCTGGCCCAGACGTTCGCGCGTCGCCTGTACACTCGAGTTGAAGCCCTTTGCCAGCCTGTTGGCCGACTGGCCGAGGTTCAAATTAGAGATGCTTGATTGAAACTTGCTCCAGCCGTCCATTATGGATGTCTAATTGCTCGCTGCAGGTGGGATACAGACCTGGTCGACGTTGAGGTTGAGCGGTTGTCGTGGACGACGGTGAGGGGGAAGGCGCTGTCCGGGGTTCTGCCAGTTCCCCCCACAAAGGGAAAGCGGTGCCATCAGTCTGGTCCCT
>JBBPKD010000180.1:0-32299 GCA_038089075.1 Singerocomus inundabilis
CTACCGGCGGCACGAGTGGTAGCGCGAGAGCCTGCGCAAGAAGCAGCTCTGGACATGACGGTAGAGAGGACTTCACTTCGGAGACGGTGCTCAATACGAAGTTACTAGGAATGATCGCCTTGAATGCTTGAGTGCGGGAATGGGTTTAGGAAAGAGTAGACGATCCTCTGATCGAACTAGAGTGTTCTACAGAAGATAGGGGTCAAATATCTTTTCAGCGGTATTGACTGACTAGATAGCCTAGGGACGCGCTTCGATATCTTGCTGAGCGTCGATCCTCGTACGGATTAGGCAAGGCTTGATGGAGATAGACGGAAAGGGAAGGGTACGCCTCATAAACGGATATTCGCGAATACGGAAAGCGCATCGGTAGGGAAGTGGAGCACGTTTGGAATAATCATTTCTCGCCTCGACCATCGACGTCCTTCGATCCGTGTGCGTGTCCCTGACAGAGGTGCTCGAGTACAGGAGGTACAGCTTATATACCATGAGTCTTCGTTGTACTCTGCAGGTCCACATGGAAAGATAAGAAACCAATATATACTATGTCAAAGATATGAAATGTCCATATGGTTTGGTTAGTTACGAGCGATGGTGGCGCGTTTACCATGCGTGCACCAGTTGTTAATCTAGCCGGTCGTGGCCTGGACTGTGCGCACGCTTGTCATTCCAACAGTAGAAACACTTAGTATGTACTTCGGGTCATCTTATACGTGACTTCCTTCTTGTATACTCATTTCCCCTCCAACGGAAGTAACAAAGGTATGATCGTAATCTGATAAGTATTTTATCTACATTACCTTGCTTGTCAGGGTTTCTGTCGCACCTAAAACCGTGAGAAATGGAAGCCCCTGTCGAGCCGGTAGTTGCCGTGCTTGGTCGTCCGAAATATTCAACGTCTGACTCCTCGTGCCAGCACAGTATATACGTACACCTCGAACGTTGCATGGATCACTAGTTTAGAATGCGACCAAATCTAGTATTACTATATATTGTGACGGTGTTGTGTGCGCCAGTCCCTGACTCTTTTTTTAACATATGCAGAATATGGTCATCGTAGCGGTGCCAATGGCACCTAGTCTCCAATTCAACAATCACAAACAGCAGTATGGAGTATCTACTGAATTGATTACTTTTCTAATATGCTCATAAAGTGTGGTATTAATTTGATCTTCCGGAAAACTTGGAACTTTGAGAAATATACAGTACAACCATATATGGTATGAGAAAGTCGACTATCCAAGTCGAATACTCTCACAAGTAGGTCGGACATCGAAAGCAAGGTTTCAAGTACCTCTTTGAGCACCATCAAGCTTCAAGGATCAAGCAGTACCTACTTGCAATGTGTCTATCCGCGGCTTGCTCCCCTGTACGGAACACTCGTGACTCAGCCTAATGTAATGTATCCTGATCTATTGTTCACATCCACAATGTTGAATACCAACTTTGTGGCGTTAGGAGCCTTCAGATTACTCCTTAATAAGTGGACTCTTCTGCGAGACTTGTATTCGCTCCCTTGGACGTAAGCTTCCAGAAAGAAGGCTCTCCAGCCAAGTCCTCGATTGGATGCAGCATCTACGCAATGCTCCACCGACACTGGGATGCAATCCTTGCTACAGTTTGCGCTGGCATTTCCATGGCGATGTCTGATCTGAGTGTTGGCTAATTTGTCATGATGTCCGCACAACGACCTCGGGGCTCTTATCCCCGCCCACTGTCTCGACGCGGTCGTTTTATGAACAGAGCGCGTGATGCGATTTTGGGGCCGCTTTTGGACCGACTCGTCGGGCCGCCGCTGATCCGTCCGAAGGCACATCCATTCACCGAGCCATTCAGGTCCAGTCGTGTCTAAACGCGCCATGGCCCCGCCCATAAAACTATCCCGCCACAAACTGTATTTTGCAATGTAATTCAGGTCATATTCTCACTCGGGCGATGATATACCGCGAATTTTCTGATGCATAGACGGCCACCTCATGTTGCGCCTCCATCCAGGCCCAGCTGCCAAGTGGTCCAAGTCCTTTCGGCTGAGTTGAACACATACTAGTTGGTCCAAGCACCAATGAGCAATGGCGAAATACACCGCCACTGCTCGCCAGTCTTGATGTTTCATCGTCAAACTCCCTCTTCTCCTTGTTACACGACTACTATGGAATGACAGGTCAGTTCATCGCATTGACTAATATACCCTGGACGAACGGGCTGTGGACAATGGGCGGGAGAGGGGCAGAGGAAGAAGGGGAAAGGACTCTCCTCGCTGTATAAAAAAGTCAGTTGCAAGACCAGTTGTCATCAACAAAACAGACTCGTATCGCCTGTTGAATAACTCAACTCTCTAGAAAGATGTACATCCGCCCCTCTTCGTTTCTCCCTGTCGCTGCCCTCGCTGCAGTCGCCACTGCTGCTCCGAGCGCGCTTCAAGCCCGTGACGGCGGTGAATGCAACACTGGCCCAGTCCAATGCTGCAACCAGACTCTCAACGTGAAACTTTTCACCCATCCCCTATTATTGCGCGCAATATGCTGATGATTGTTCGCCTTGCAGCAAGGCAGCTCAATCCTCAACGAGCTCCTCGGATTGCTCGGTGTTGTCCTTCCTGCGGCTGATGGCCTCGTCGGGCTTAACTGTAGCCCTATCGGGGGCGGCACAGGATCTGGTGCTCAGTGCACCGCACAGCCCGTCTGTTGCAATGGGGATACCTTTGTGAGTCGATGTGAACGCGCGAGCACATGCGGGCAGCACTAATCTCACATCCCTTTATGAATAGAACGGGTTGATCAACATTGGCTGCAGCCCCATCACTATTAACTTGTAAACAGCGGACAGTTGCGATATGCTTAAGTCGTCGCTGCCGCTTCCGAATTTCGTGTTTATTTCTTTGATGGTATAGTGGTTATGGGTTATATTGTCGTATTTGAGAGTATGTATTTAAACGAATGCTTGAGAAAACCTTGCAGAGAGGCACCTTGATTGGACCAACTACTCCGGACCGACCGCAGCGTTGAAACACGAACGAGCACATGAGCGCTCCATCACGAAGGGAAGTGACGTACACCTGCCTACGGTTCTTGGTCCTTAGAAACAGACGTACACTTAAAACAGTGAACACCATAAGCCATCCACTCAGCTTCTCAACCCTATGGCAGCATCACACCTGCTACAAATCTGGTGACTGTGAACACAGTACAGGGATTCATGGGCACTGCGTGCTGGTACAATCTCCTGTTCGTCCATTTTGCTGATGATCATGCCTCGGGGGACATTTCAACACGGTCATCTCATGAGCTCGCTTAGTTGTGGTTTCATAACCTGAATTTGCAGTTGAACATGAACACTATTCCAATCCAAGTAAACTTTGAATTTCGGTCTCTGTCTTCTTTGTCAGTGTTTGGACACTTCACACAACCGTCACACAGTACGCAGGAGGGAAATCGCGTGCAAGATAACTTGAAGTACACACATTTCTACCTGAATTACTGACTCAGGTGTAGCTCGTTGTTCTAGTAGTGCTACTTAGTAGAGTAAATTCATGGGATGTTAACAGTGCCAGAGCTGAACACTAGTTAGGCGTGGTCATGATCAGAATTGGCTTCTGAAATCGTTGTTCCTCGATGAACGGGCAAAATATCTGCCCTAAGAACCACTACATGTTGAATTGAGACTTTGGCCTGCTTTCACTTGAACCACCACATATTAATTGTGCCATGAATCGTTCATTTGGATGCACTGTGTAGGCCATATAGAGTGCGTCACGAGCAGGGTTGGTTGCTTCTCCGACCATGTCCTTTCTACTGCCCTAGTACTTGACGCCAGCCAGTCTGAGTATTGACGAATTTGTCATAGCTGGCCGCATAACGGTCCCCGAGGCCCTTATCCCCGTCGACAGCTTCTGTCAGCTCTCAGTGGGTTGTACTGGCACATAAGTATGTACTTGACAGCACGCTCCGTAGTAGGGAAGTTCCGGCACTGGCAGCGGGGCAGTTTTTTTGAACAGATTGCGAGTGTACCATGGTTAAGCAAGGAGCACACGCGTCGTCATTTAGATTTCCCGAGTCTCGGAATGTGATCCATATCTTTCAAATTTCAAGTTTCTCACCAACTAATTCGCAGGCTTTGTTCTCGATCCCCAGAAGGGAAACTCGGTTGTCCAATCTTGCTGTGTCATAACGTACGTCACATTGCGGTATAGAGTATCCGACTACAAGGACAATGTTCTCGATGTGGTCATACCAAGTTAGCTTAGCAGGCTGTGGTCCGCATTAGCATCGATCAATCAACCGCTCGTGCTTGATGACCCGCGTAAATTGTACACCACGGGCCACCATTTGTGGCTGAGTCCAGGACACAATCGCAACCTACCCCCTTGCGAATAACGCTTGTGTTCACATACATAATATTTTGATCATGGACTGATCCGACCACTGATATCGTTCCTTGCAATGCGTGACTTCTTGCCCTTTTGAGTCCTTGCGGAAACCATAGAATTCTACGTTGCTCGCCATCTTCAGCGTGTTTTATTCATCCTCAAATATCAATAAGCCGTGACCATACCTCATGGCCAACCAGGAACCACGCTCATAAGTTTCGGCATTTCACGATCCACCCGACTTCGTCGCAGCAGTGGGCGTACTGATCAGGTGGGCTGTGTGTAGAGGGGTGGGATGGTTCGTGGAGAAGATGTCCCCTCGGTGTATAAAAGGAGAGCTGCAAAACCACACCTCATCAGCAAAACAGACCCGTATCACCTGTTGAATAGCTCAGCTCACTCATCACTACAACGATGTACATCCGCTTCGCCTCTCTCCTCCCCATTGCTGCCCTCGCTGCGGTCGTCACCGCTTCCCCGACCGAGCTTAAAGCTCGTGACGGCAGCGGCGGCGAATGCAACACTGGCCCAATCCAATGCTGCAACCAGACCCTCAACGTGAGACTTTCTAGTGCTCCACTATTTCGCACATTATGCTAATAATGGTCCCTGTTGCAGCAAGGCAGCTCGGCCCTCTCCACCCTCCTTGGACTGCTTGGTATTGTCCTTCCTGCAGTCGATGGCCTAGTCGGTGTCAACTGCAGCCCGATCGGTGCCGGCACAAACGCTGGTGCTGACTGCACTTCCCAGCCAGTCTGCTGCAATGGCGATACCTTCGTGAGTCAATTGAGTACGCGAGTCGAAGCGAGCAGTACTGATCTTTTTTCACCTTCATGAACAGAATGGTGTAATCGTCGTCGGATGCTCTCCTATCACCATCAACGCGTGAGCGGTTGAAGAATGACTTTCTGGTCTGATCCGTGATTGTATTTCGTGTGAATGGGACCGGTTAGATAATCTGTCCTTTGGTATTGAAATTGTCTGGAAGAAATATATAAATATAGGTGTCAAGAGAAACCAGGATCAGATCACCGAGCTTGAGGAGTGAGAAAACCACTTTGAAGATTGAGAACACAGATTCAGTGGTAAATACATAGTTGAATACTCTCACGAGTAGGTCGGACATTGAAAGCAAGGTTTCAAGTCGAGCACCATCAAGCTTCAAGGATCAAGGAGCACCCACTTGTAATGTGTCTATCTGCGGTTCACTCACCTGTACGGAACAGTCGTCAGCTTAATGTAATGTATCCTAATCTATTGTTCACATTCATCACTTCCAGTTCAACAGATGTCGGATATTAACTTTGTAGTATTCGTGAAGGAGCACGTCCGACCGAGCTAAGAGAGAGACGGTAAGTCTTCAATTGGTGATAAAAGAGATGCAGGTCGCAGACGAGTAAGTAAGCTAGCGTGTCCGTATATACTAGTGTAGGAGAAAGAGTAGCGAATGTGGAAATTTTGTCTATACCGCTATTGCATCTCCGACAGCGTTAGGAGCCGGAGTTCAGGTTGAATGATTGAAACCCCTCTCCCCTGCTATTAATATGTTTTAAACATAAACTTGTATTCGCTCCCTTGGACGTAAGCTTCCAGAAAGAAGGCTCTCCAGCCAAGTCCTCGATTGGATGCAGCATCTACGCAATGCTCCACCGACACTGGGATGCAATCCTTGCTACAGTTTGCGCTGGCATTTCCATGGCGATGTCTGATCTGAGTGTTGGCTAATTTGTCATGATGTCCGCACAACGACCTCGGGGCTCTTATCCCCGCCCACTGTCTCGACGCGGTCGTTTTATGAACAGAGCGCGTGATGCGATTTTGGGGCCGCTTTTGGACCGACTCGTCGGGCCGCCGCTGATCCGTCCGAAGGCACATCCATTCACCGAGCCATTCAGGTCCAGTCGTGTCTAAACGCGCCATGGCCCCGCCCATAAAACTATCCCGCCACAAACTGTATTTTGCAATGTAATTCAGGTCATATTCTCACTCGGGCGATGATATACCGCGAATTTTCTGATGCATAGACGGCCACCTCATGTTGCGCCTCCATCCAGGCCCAGCTGCCAAGTGGTCCAAGTCCTTTCGGCTGAGTTGAACACATACTAGTTGGTCCAAGCACCAATGAGCAATGGCGAAATACACCGCCACTGCTCGCCAGTCTTGATGTTTCATCGTCAAACTCCCTCTTCTCCTTGTTACACGACTACTATGGAATGACAGGTCAGTTCATCGCATTGACTAATATACCCTGGACGAACGGGCTGTGGACAATGGGCGGGAGAGGGGCAGAGGAAGAAGGGGAAAGGACTCTCCTCGCTGTATAAAAAAGTCAGTTGCAAGACCAGTTGTCATCAACAAAACAGACTCGTATCGCCTGTTGAATAACTCAACTCTCTAGAAAGATGTACATCCGCCCCTCTTCGTTTCTCCCTGTCGCTGCCCTCGCTGCAGTCGCCACTGCTGCTCCGAGCGCGCTTCAAGCCCGTGACGGCGGTGAATGCAACACTGGCCCAGTCCAATGCTGCAACCAGACTCTCAACGTGAAACTTTTCACCCATCCCCTATTATTGCGCGCAATATGCTGATGATTGTTCGCCTTGCAGCAAGGCAGCTCAATCCTCAACGAGCTCCTCGGATTGCTCGGTGTTGTCCTTCCTGCGGCTGATGGCCTCGTCGGGCTTAACTGTAGCCCTATCGGGGGCGGCACAGGATCTGGTGCTCAGTGCACCGCACAGCCCGTCTGTTGCAATGGGGATACCTTTGTGAGTCGATGTGAACGCGCGAGCACATGCGGGCAGCACTAATCTCACATCCCTTTATGAATAGAACGGGTTGATCAACATTGGCTGCAGCCCCATCACTATTAACTTGTAAACAGCGGACAGTTGCGATATGCTTAAGTCGTCGCTGCCGCTTCCGAATTTCGTGTTTATTTCTTTGATGGTATAGTGGTTATGGGTTATATTGTCGTATTTGAGAGTATGTATTTAAACGAATGCTTGAGAAAACCTTGCAGAGAGGCACCTTGATTGGACCAACTACTCCGGACCGACCGCAGCGTTGAAACACGAACGAGCACATGAGCGCTCCATCACGAAGGGAAGTGACGTACACCTGCCTACGGTTCTTGGTCCTTAGAAACAGACGTACACTTAAAACAGTGAACACCATAAGCCATCCACTCAGCTTCTCAACCCTATGGCAGCATCACACCTGCTACAAATCTGGTGACTGTGAACACAGTACAGGGATTCATGGGCACTGCGTGCTGGTACAATCTCCTGTTCGTCCATTTTGCTGATGATCATGCCTCGGGGGACATTTCAACACGGTCATCTCATGAGCTCGCTTAGTTGTGGTTTCATAACCTGAATTTGCAGTTGAACATGAACACTATTCCAATCCAAGTAAACTTTGAATTTCGGTCTCTGTCTTCTTTGTCAGTGTTTGGACACTTCACACAACCGTCACACAGTACGCAGGAGGGAAATCGCGTGCAAGATAACTTGAAGTACACACATTTCTACCTGAATTACTGACTCAGGTGTAGCTCGTTGTTCTAGTAGTGCTACTTAGTAGAGTAAATTCATGGGATGTTAACAGTGCCAGAGCTGAACACTAGTTAGGCGTGGTCATGATCAGAATTGGCTTCTGAAATCGTTGTTCCTCGATGAACGGGCAAAATATCTGCCCTAAGAACCACTACATGTTGAATTGAGACTTTGGCCTGCTTTCACTTGAACCACCACATATTAATTGTGCCATGAATCGTTCATTTGGATGCACTGTGTAGGCCATATAGAGTGCGTCACGAGCAGGGTTGGTTGCTTCTCCGACCATGTCCTTTCTACTGCCCTAGTACTTGACGCCAGCCAGTCTGAGTATTGACGAATTTGTCATAGCTGGCCGCATAACGGTCCCCGAGGCCCTTATCCCCGTCGACAGCTTCTGTCAGCTCTCAGTGGGTTGTACTGGCACATAAGTATGTACTTGACAGCACGCTCCGTAGTAGGGAAGTTCCGGCACTGGCAGCGGGGCAGTTTTTTTGAACAGATTGCGAGTGTACCATGGTTAAGCAAGGAGCACACGCGTCGTCATTTAGATTTCCCGAGTCTCGGAATGTGATCCATATCTTTCAAATTTCAAGTTTCTCACCAACTAATTCGCAGGCTTTGTTCTCGATCCCCAGAAGGGAAACTCGGTTGTCCAATCTTGCTGTGTCATAACGTACGTCACATTGCGGTATAGAGTATCCGACTACAAGGACAATGTTCTCGATGTGGTCATACCAAGTTAGCTTAGCAGGCTGTGGTCCGCATTAGCATCGATCAATCAACCGCTCGTGCTTGATGACCCGCGTAAATTGTACACCACGGGCCACCATTTGTGGCTGAGTCCAGGACACAATCGCAACCTACCCCCTTGCGAATAACGCTTGTGTTCACATACATAATATTTTGATCATGGACTGATCCGACCACTGATATCGTTCCTTGCAATGCGTGACTTCTTGCCCTTTTGAGTCCTTGCGGAAACCATAGAATTCTACGTTGCTCGCCATCTTCAGCGTGTTTTATTCATCCTCAAATATCAATAAGCCGTGACCATACCTCATGGCCAACCAGGAACCACGCTCATAAGTTTCGGCATTTCACGATCCACCCGACTTCGTCGCAGCAGTGGGCGTACTGATCAGGTGGGCTGTGTGTAGAGGGGTGGGGTGGTTCGTGGAGAAGATGTCCCCTCGGGGTATAAAAGGAGAGCTGCAAAACCACACCTCATCAGCAAAACAGACCCGTATCACCTGTTGAATAGCTCAGCTCACTCATCACTACAACGATGTACATCCGCTTCGCCTCTCTCCTCCCCATTGCTGCCCTCGCTGCGGTCGTCACCGCTTCCCCGACCGAGCTTAAAGCTCGTGACGGCAGCGGCGGCGAATGCAACACTGGCCCAATCCAATGCTGCAACCAGACCCTCGACGTGAGACTTTCTAGTGCTCCACTGTTTCGCACATTATGCTAATAATGGTCCCTGTTGCAGCAAGGCAGCTCGGCCCTCAACGACCTCCTTGGACTGCTCGGTATTGTCCTTCCTGCAGTCGATGGCCTAGTCGGTGTCAATTGCAGCCCGATCGGTGCCGGCACAGGCGCTGGTGCTGATTGCACCTCCCAGCCAGTCTGCTGCAATGGCGATACCTTCGTGAGTCAATTGAGTACGCGAGTCGAGGCGAGCTCTTCTCACCTTCGTGAATAGAGTGGTATAATCGTCGTCGGATGCTCCCCCATCACCATCAACTTGTGAACGGTCGAATAGCATGACTTTCTTTATTTGGCTCATAATTGTGTTTCGTGTGTAAAGTGAATGGGACCGGTTGGACAAACCGCCCTTTGGTACTGGAACATGTCTGAAAGAAATATATAAATATATGTGTCAAGGAAAACCAGGATCAGATCGCCGAGTTTGAGGAGTGAGAAAACCACTTTGAAGATTGAGAGCACAGATTCAGTGACATCGCAGAAGAGCAGATCGCTTCAAGTGGCAATTACAATCGACTTTCTCATAGCGTATACAGGCTGTTGGGAGCCACCGAAACCTTATGCATTACCAAGACGTTCCTACGGGTGATAGGGGTTAGTTGTAATTCAGAAATAGCTAATACGTCTAGCTAACTAGGTAACCTTAATAAAACTGTGCATAGAGTACAATGGCAAGACAGACATACCTGAGACACCTGCACGCAGCCACTCGCAATTAGGTATGCTAGGTGACTTATTGAGGCCATGAACCATGAACCCACTTAGTCACACATGCATCGTCAGGGCAAGATCAACCTGATCAAATCAAGTTCTAGGAGATATCAGTTGTGTAAGTGTATAGAATGCACATACCTTTCCATATGGGTTTTTTAAGGCCATTTCATGTGAGTCCAGGTGATCAGATCAATTGTATATGGAGTAGAGACACAGGGAACGGAACCCTGAGGTGCTAGAAGGAAGCAGGTCAGCCTGTGCGAGAGAGGATTTCCTTCCGAGGAACCGCTGAGGCGCAACAGATATGATTTCATACTGTATATTCTACCCACTCGCCTTATACATTATTCGATGAGATTTTTTGTATAATTTTCTGCCTCCCTCGATGTGAGTTGGTCAATGTGTATATCATGAAATATACAGCACGATCATATATGGTATGAGAAAGTAGACGGTACAAAGTCAAACACTCTCACGAGTAGGTCGGACATCGAAAGCAAGCTTTCAAGTACCTCTTCGAACACCATCAAGCCTCAAGGATCAAGCAGTACCTACTTGCAATGTGTCTATCCGCAGTCTGCTCCCCTGTACGGAACACTCGTGACTCAGCCTAATGTAATGTATTCTGATCTATTGTTCACATTCACAATTGTAGTGCAATGGATGTTGAATATTAACTTTGTGGCGTTGGGAGCTTTCAAGCCACTCCTTAATAAGTGAGCGCTTCCGCGGGGCTTGTAATTGCTCCCTTAGACGTAAGCTTCCAGAAAGAAGGCTCTCCAGTCAGGTCCTCGGTTGGATGCAACGACTACGCAATACTCCACCGACATTGGGATGCAATCCTTGCTATTGCTTGCGCTGACATTTCCATGGCGATGTCTGGTCTGAGTGTTTGCTAATTTGTCACGATATCCGCACAATGACCCCGGGGCTCTTATCCCCGCTCACTGTCTCAACGAGGTAGTTTTATGAACGAAGTGCGTGATGCGACTGTGGTGCCGCTTTTGAACCGACCCGTCGGAGCTGCCGCTGATCCGTGGCATATCCATTCACTAAGTCATTCATCTCCAGTCGTGTCTGGACACGCCATGGCCCCGCTCATAAAACTATCCTGCCACAAACTGTATTTTGAAATACAATTCAGGTCATATTCTCACTCAGGCGATGATATACCGCGACTTTTCTGATGAATGGACGGCCACCTCATGTTGCGCCTCCACCCAGGTCCCGCCGCCAAGTAGTTCAAGTCCTTTTGGCCGAGTTGAACACATGCTAGTTGGTCCAAGCACCAATGAGCAATGGCGAAATACACCGCCACTGCTCGCCAGTCTTGATGTTTCATCGTCAAACTCCCTCTTCTCCTTGTTACATGACCACTATGGAATGACAGGTTAGTTCATTTCATTGGCTAATGTGCCCTGGACGAACGGGCTGTGAATAACGGGCGGGAGAGGTGCAGGGGGAGAAGGTGAAGGTGAAGGTGAAGGGAGAGAAGGGGAAAGGATTCTCCTCGCTGTATAAGAAGGTCAGTTGCAAGACCAGTTGTCATCAGCAAAACAGGTTCGTATCCCCTGTTGAATAACTTAACTCTTTAGAAAGATGTACATCCGCTTCGCTTCGCTTCTCCCTGTCGCTACCCTCGCTGCAGTCGCCACTGCTGCTCCGAGCGCGCTTCAAGCCCACGACGGCGGTGAATGCAACACCGGTCTGGTCCAATGCTGCAACCAGACCCTCAGCGTGAGACTCTTCACCCATTTTCCGTTGTTGCACGCATTATGCTGATGATCGTCCGCGTTGCAGCAAGGCAGCCCAATCCTGAACGAGCTCCTCGAACTGCTCGGTGGTGTCCCTTCGCGAATAGAACGGGTTGCTCAACATTGGCTGCGGCCCCATCCCTATTGTCTTGTAAACAGCGGACAGTTGCGATATGCTTAAGTCGTCGCTGCCGCTCCCGAATTCTCTTTCGTGTTTACTTCTTTGATGGTATGGTGGTTATTGTTATATTGTTGTATTCGGAAGTATGTGTTTAAACCAACGTTTGAGAGAATCCTGTAGAGAGACACCTTGATTGGACCAATTCCTCCGAACCGACCACAATGTTGAAACACGAACGAGTGCGCATGAGGAGCGCTCTATCACGAAGGGAAGTGACGTACACCCGCCCACGGTGCAGATACAGTTCCTGGTCCGTGGAAACAAACGCACACTTGAAACAATGAGCACCATAAAGGCCATCCGCCCAGCTTCGCGACCATATGGCAGCACCACACCTGCTACAAATCTGGAAACTATGAGCATAGTACAGGGATCCATGGGCACTGAGTGCTGGTACAATCTCCTGCTCATCCATTTTACCGATGATGCCTCGGGGACATTCCAGTACGGCCATCTCATAGGCTCCCTTGGTTGTGGTTTCATAACCTGAAATTGCAGTTGATCATGAACACTACTCCAATCCAAGTAAACTTTGAATTTCGGTCTCTCTTCTTTGTCAGTGTTTGGACACTTCACACAACTGTCACACCTTCGTCCTGTTTGACAAACTCCATCCACCAGTGCAATTACGTTCACAAGTCCGCCTCTGGTGTTTTTCGTACTGACGTCGGGACCTACGACAACGGCCTGCACATCAATTGGATTGCAAGTCGGATATTGACAAGCAGACCTCGAGAACCTCGAGTCAGGCGCTCTGTACTCTTGGAACGTGTTTGACTTCGGGCAGCCATACCCACCCATTACAGTATCGGATGGTTTTGCCTAGAGCCGTTATGTTACCTTGCGTTCTTGTGGGCCGCCTTAGGATCGACTAGTCAACCCTCTTCCTGTGATCGGTGTCCTATGCCAGTGTCCTGCAAGTGTCTGATGGTGTCTGGACACGGTGACACGCCGCCTCTCCATGGATCAGGAATAGTGCTGGTTTTTGGTATAGTAGAGATGTCTTCTGCCGTTCATTTCTTCTATTGCTGGCCGTTCTTTAGTCACAACCCTCAAACACACAGCTTTACACCTCGTTCTTGCAGGCAATTGTTGTTGCCTGTACTCATGTACGTCGTATGACGATTCCGAGCATGTTCTCACCCAAGACTGAGTACGTCATTGGTTTTTCACAAGAGCCATTTATTATGATGTTCCCATGCGGGCAGAATGGGGCCAAGTCTTTGTCTTCTTATTCCAAGCACCAATGAGCGACGGTCGTCTAGTATATATTTAACCGACAACGTCACCTCGACACTTCACAGAACAGGTGACTTCTTTCCCTTCTTGCTACGGCGGAATGATAGGATACTGTACCCGACCTTGTCGCATTGGCCAATTCGTCCTAGGCGAACGGACTGTGTGAGATGGCCAAAGAGGAAGAGAGGAAGAAGCCTCCCGCCCCCCTTTCGTGACTCTGGTGTATAAAAGGGCCAGTCGTTGAGCACTTTACCATCAACAAAAAGTTACTCTATCACTTCTTGATCAGTTCGACTCACCCACTCTACTACTAAAACATGCGCTTCGCTGCTCTTTTCCCCGTCACTGCCCTCGCTGCAGTCGCCGTCGCTGCGCCCAACGGGCTCAAAGCTCGCAACTCTGATAGCGAGTGCCCCACTGGCCCGATCGATTGCTGCAACGAGACCTACTCTGTGAGATTCCCTGTAGCTCCCCACTGCGTTGTGCTAACGATAATCCATGTTGCAGCAAGGCAGCTCAGCGCTGAACCACCTCCTCGGACTGCTCGATATTGTCCTTCCTGTGGTCGATGGCCTCGTTGGCGTCGGCTGCACCCCAGTCACAGTCATCGGTACGGGCTCCGGTGCTTCGTGCTCCCAGCAGCCTGTCTGCTGCAGTGGCAATACCTTCGGAGTAAGTCATATGCCTGTGTGACCGCGCGAGCAGAGGCAAGCAATGCTAATCTACTTCCATTGTATGAACAGAGTGGGTTGATCAGCGTCGGCTGCACCCCCATCAATGTCAACGCATGAACGGTTGACTTAGGACTTACGAAGTACCCGTGTTTTTGTTTCCTAAAAGAAATATATATATATAATTATGCTTTCTGAGCTTTAGTTCGAAGTGTGAGCGAATGTGAGATTCCAGGTAATGATAATTAAGTACCTCGCGTGTTATTGGAGATCATCACTTAAGCAGCGCCCCCTAATGGTGTAATGTCTAAATGTCTACCCACGCCCAGCTTTCCTGGGCGATTACCCTCTCACTAGACGAATGTGATGCTATTCACCCTACGAATTCCAGTAGGAACGCATGTTAGGCTTGAACCAACTTTATGCCAGGCTTGCTCCGGCAATTGAACTTCAGGCTTCAAGTTGAATTCCGCTATAACTTGGACCACTTGAGCGACCCGTTATGTACCGCGAACCGATTGGCGTTCTGTTGGAACATAAAGGATTTCAACCTACGCCACCGTTCGTAATTAGCTCTACCTAGGATTCCACTCATGAGGTATATAAACCCTCTTTGTAGTTAGACCACAAATCCTCTGATCCCCCATCAGGTCTACAACCCATCGTGCGCACTCGTCTGCGGTGTTCCAAACACCTCCAAAATGCGTCAAAAACCACTTCTCCGACCACGTCTCGGACTGGATATCACAATCGACGCCGAGGAAGTAGATATGAAATATGATGCTCGTTGCGACCTTCCTATCGCCGTCCACCCCCACTGCATTGGCAAATTTGTCTTGCTCCAGCTGCACAATGGCCCTTATCCCCGTCGACATTGGACAATGCAAATTATGTCTCAAGACGGTATTTCGAGCTACAGTGTGTTCGCTGGCTCATATTCCATAGAGAAAGTCGTCACCGCCAGTGGGATGACTGCACCAAGCTATCCCAGGTTGCAAGCAGGCCACAGGTGAGGGCAGAACACACATATCGTTTATCATCGTTGGACGTCCTGAATCTCGGCATCTGATCATTTCGCTTCCCCTAAAAAATTCTCAAAACGTTCCTTGATGCTCAGAAGGGAAACCTGACCGTGGAGTCTCTTCCAGTCTTGTCCTGTCATAATGTACGTCATGTTGTGGTACGACCCTTCCGTGAGCACCTTGGCCGCACAGCACTGCCAACTTCGTTCAGGACTCTGGCCCATCTCGGCAGCATAGCTCAGCTGTTGGGCCGCGGACGTATCCGAAATGAGCGCCACGCGGTCCTTGACTTTACTACTACATAACCATGCTCAATCACTATCGACAGATGCCCTTGAAAGAGCGACATTGTCGATCACGAGGTGGTGGATTTTTTGGCATGCCAACTGATCTGCCCATGGGCCGTATTAGCCTATCGGTTCATCGGCGCCCGTTTATGATCTGCGAGAATGTACGCTCCACGGGCTATCATTGATGGCTGGGCACAAGCCCCGCTCGTAAGTTACCTCCCCGCCAATTATGTTTATATTCTCGTACTGTGCTCCCCATCATTGCCTGACCCAGGCACTGATATTATCCGTTCCCTGCGATGTACGTCATCTCGTTTCCCTTGAACCTGTAGCCCTATCTTCCCTGCCACCTTCATTTCATTCATCCAATATTGGTGAGCGTGACCATGTCGTCAGGAACTACACTCGTAACCAACACAGGCTTCACGGTCTACCTGACTTTTCCCTACTCTCGCTGCATATCCATGACGGAATCCTAGGTAGGTTCACTCAAAATTATCGCACTAGTAAGCATACTGGGTATGTGAGCTGTGTGTAATGGAACGGGATCGAATGGATGCATGGTTCTCCCTCGGTGTATAAAAGCTCAGTTCCAACAACCAGTCCAAATCCACGAAATAGCATTGTATCACCTGTCGAACAACTTGGCTTACTTCCCTGCTCGAAAGAATGTACATCCGCCTCGCTATACTCCTTCCTGCCCTGTCCTGACCGCAGTCGCCGCCGCTACGCCAAATGCGCTTAAAGCCGGTGATAGCAGCAGCAGCAGTGAATACAACACCGGTTCAATCCAACGTTGCAACACTACCTATGACCCAGCGCTTACTGCCCTTCATGTACTGCTTGGAGTTGTCCTTCTCCCGGCTGATGGTCTTATTGGCATCGACTGTACCACTGTCGGGGTGATCAGTCACAGTTCTGGCAGTGCGTGCACCGGGCATCCTGTTTGTTGCGGTGACAATACCTTTGCTGTAAGTCATCCTCGCTTGTGTAGCCGAGCAAGCAGAGATGAGCAGTACTATTAAGTCTACCTGGCTTGCTCAAATACCGTGAGGCAGATTGATCGCTGCTGGATGCGCTCCCATGCTACCATCTCGTAATCAGCTGAAAAAGAGAGCGTCGTGACCCAGTTTTCACGTTCCCCTTCTTTTTTCTTTTTTCCTTTCACGTTTTATTCTTGCCAAGTATTGTGGGTATATTTGGTTCGAATGGACGGATCGCATTATGCCCACGGCAATGGGGCGGTGCAACGCTCGGAAGGAACCCGATTGAGAAGTGCAATTTGGTCATCATGCTCTCTAAAGGGATCGCATTGTAATGGCGTGGAGCACGAGCAGGTACATAGTTGCGCGTGGAGATACGACGGTCACAAGGAAGTAAGCGACACATGCTCTCACGTCGTGTACAAGTCCACCGTGGACATGAATGTAATGGCAAGATACGATGGTGATCAGCACGTGTCGGACATGGGTAGTAAATACTGGCAAGTCATCATTTACATATCAACTGACCACGAGCAACACGCCCCTACGTGATCAAGGTAGCCTCGACTTACTGTTCCCATCCGCCAAACTCCCAGTTGAAGCAGTCCTGGCCATCGTCGGTGAGCGTCATCAAACAAGAACGGGAGGAACTGGGACAGTACCACACAATCCACTTCTTCTTTCGCCACGGGAACAGGAAGCTTCACCTTGGTATCTTTATCCTCGTCCTTGTCCCCACCGCCCCACCACCAGGGCCAGCCCAGCTGCACTATGCTCTTGTCGTCGCTCGATGGAGACGGCTCATCGGCCCACTCGAGGTCTTGAACCAGCAAGCGTTCAATGACCTCTCGTATCGAATGCGTTCGGACATCTACTCCCCATTTGAGTTTGGTGACCGTGTCGTACAGCGCGACCTTGCCAAGATGACACCTGTCGATGCGCCCGTTAGTTGGCTATTGCCAGCCAAGAAAATAGACGCGTGCGCATATCGACTGCTCACCTCGTCTCCATCGCATAACCGCCAATGGCACACGTGGACGTAATACCGGTACAGACGCCCATGGCTATCGGGTCTGCTGTATGTATGACGTGAGTAATATGCTGAGTCGATGGCTTTTTGAGAGCTATCAACACAACGTCACACGGGAAGAGGGCAAAGAAAAACATACAGGAGAAGGGAGATGCAGTCGAGTAGCTGCTAGTTTCTCAGCTGGCGCTTCGAACGCCACTACGGGTGCACCAAAGGTGACGCCAATGAGAGAGGCCACGGAGCCACCCAATGAATGACCTGTAAACTCAACATAAGTACTCGTTCCGCTCAAAATACAGGCTAGGTGCGGGAGCGCAGGACGCGTACCGATTACCCAGATGTAGGAATGCGGGTACATGTAAGTAAGATTATTATACAGGCTCTGCAACGCCGAGTGGGCATGGTCTACATGAACAGGAGAAGTTCGCTTACCACTCCAACTGAATAGTATAGATCGTCGTCCTGAAGTGCACTCTCAATGCATTCTTGGTTGCATTTTCCTGCACCCTTGTAGCACCCACAGACGGTGCTCCATGTCGGACCCACACGAGCACAACAACAAGAAAAGAGCAAGTTGTCGTTGACCTTGTCTTTGTGCACCGTAGGACCCCCACCACCAACGAGCCACCCAGCCGACGTGCCTTTAAGGGAGAGGATTACTGTCGAATTGTCTTCCGAAACGAATACGTGACCGCGGAGGCCATCATCGGAGGGCTCCCACCCCACAGGGACCGTCTGCACAAAGAATGAGAAAAATTTTGCAGAAATAAGATAAAAAAGAGCATGAACTTGCCGTGTTGAACCCATCAACGGTGTACCAGTCAGCACCAGGACTCGCGCTGTAAGCGTTGCTGGTCATCTTTGCGAGCGAGAGCAACGTTTCCCGGTCGGTCACGTCCGGGCCGAATACTTCTTCTGGGTGCCAGAGGGTGCTGTCGGTCTGTCCGCGAAGCATCGAGCGATGACGAGCGTCGTAAAAGGCAGCGTACGAGGAGGGCCGGTGCGTGAGCAGGCGTGACGTGTCAACATCGTAAGTGTGAGGGTCTGCGTGCGCGCTCAGCGAATGCGTTAAGAGCTGAGAGGAACCAACGTCGGAGAAGACCACACGAGATGTGTTGGCGAGGACGGCGTGTTGGTGGCGAAGTTGGAACGAGAGGCGGTGGACCGGGCGTGCCTGTGGGTCCGCTTGCCAGAGCAGCGAGGTCAGTAGGAGACGGAGCGTAGTTGGGAATAGGTCAAAGATCATGAGGGGCCTTGCCAGTCTATGGATAGAAAGAAAGCCTCGTGGAGCACGCTTGGTCGGAGGTCCCCGCCTGAGGTTGGTTACATAATCCTCTCGTCTTCTACTACTACTACTAACCAGTACTCCGTTTAGATGGTCCTGGCACACTGCCAAGGTCGCTATAGTGCAGGTAAGAGTACTGGACGATTTTGCTTTGACTGTGAGGTGGACCGTCAGATCAACCAGATCACGCGTACGTCGTGTAAGCGTTCGAGCCTTATGCTCAACGAACAGGTATATCCGCTGCATCTTCAGTGGGCACAAGACAGCGATGGGTACAGGACACTGGTTCATGTTATCCCTTCGACGTCCATATTATCGATCAATTTCGATGTCTTTTTCTGCATTTAGTCCGGTACGCAACAATGATTTCGTATGCAAGCAGTCATCAGTCAGGAATGGACTGAGACATAACATGGCTTTGGTGCCACAGGAGGTGTCGTATCTTCACCGGTAGCCTCTATCAGCACTCCAGGAGAATGACCCTGCTCCTTTTTTTGGCGCTGGTCGCCTGTAAGGTCCTTGCGGCCCCAGCTGCTTCAAACCAACACCAAATGTCCACTAACTCTAGTCTGTCTTCACATTTAAACCATTATAGCAGTACTCTCTACACCGTTCACATCACCTCTCCATCTGTCGCTTCGACATCACCCTCAAATCCCACTGACATCACGCCCTCACAACTTAATCCATTGAACGTCCTACCAAGCACTGTCTCTGCGACTTCTTCTCTATCAGTTGTCTCACCTTCCCTTTCATCCTCATTGGCCTCGTTCATATCACGTACTTCCATCCTCTCTGTAACCAGAGTTGCAACCGTTCTTGATCCGACCACTGTTGATGCCGGTACGACGCCGTCTTCTCCTCTCGTCGTGGCCGCAACCCCAACAATGACCGCGACCCCTTCCTCTTCCTCTTCCTGGGACAACCGTGCCTTATGGGTGGCTCCACGGCAAATGACAGACCTGTCTGCATTCAACGTCACATACTTTCCCAGCGGCCAACAAAACCTCCATATTGTTGACCAAATCCCAGCTCAGGCCACCGCCTACACCGCCAAATTCGTTCAGAACCCCGTCCACACTGACAACTCGTTCCCGTCCGTGGTCTTGCAGCTCGTCTACCCGGCACAGTCTGTCAACCCTGGTAGTAAACCCGTGGGCGGGGCCGATTTTTACGCGACTCCACTCAATCTGGCTGGCGCACGCAATATTACGCTAGGTTACAGTGTTTTATTTCCTGTAGACTTTGATTGGGTCAAGGGGGGGAAGCTACCAGGCCTATTTGGGGGCCATACGGGGTGCTCGGGTGGCTCCTCGGCGCGCGACTGCTTTAGCACGCGGTTGATGTGGCGTCCGCAAGGCGCTGGGGAGCTTTATCTGGTACGTGCATCCCCATTCTACTGCTTGCTTCTCTTTGTCCCACACTGAGCTCTGTGGGTCATGCCCCGTTCGCAGTACGCCCCCAAGGATAAACAGACCGAGGCCTTGTGCGAGGATGCGGGGTCCGTGTGTGATGAGACTTACGGGTTCTCGATCGGCCGCGGCGCCTTCAACCTCACCCCTGGCGACTGGACGCACCTCCGGCAGAACATCGTTCTCAACACGCCTGGACGGCGCGACGGCACGTTCACGCTGTTCGTCGACGGGCAGCCGGTGATCCATCGGTCCGACATATTTTACAGAAACGGCGTCGCGTCGGCTCCCTCCACGATCACGATGGGCGAGAACGGGGAAGCTGTTCCACGGCCAGCAGAATGCCTCGGTCTTTTCTTCAGGTACGTGCCAGTACAGTTCTACGAACGTGACTGCATCACACGGGATGGTTGCTTATCCGCCCTTCTAGCACATTCTTTGGCGGTCACGGGAAGAAGTATGCCACGCCGAGAGAACAATTTACTTGGTTCAAGGACTTTTCTATCGCCCGCCACGATTAAAGAAATCACTGCCGTATCCCGCAGCACAAAGGCTCCACCTCCCCACGAATATACGGACCATGCTGTGGCATGTGCTCTTACGGACGTCAACGACGCGTGGCATTCCGTGCCCGTCTGGTAACAAGTAATTTCATACCTTACTATTGTCCCTCTGAGTGCTCTTATTGAGTGTTTGTCAATCTCAGCATTCCTGCTTTGGGTCTTTGTTCCGGGGCGTGGAGGGATTTCTTGTTGTGGCCAAAGGCAACCTTACCATGTCCGATACAACTTGACAAGTCGGCTAGATGCGAGTTCTCTGACACCTATATTTACGCGCGTGCACCCACGCACTATGACAGCGATGATATGTGATGAAGAGCGTAACGACATAACTCTGATGGACGGCCCGTCGACTTGTCGGTTACCAGGCGGCCTCGGCGTGCACCGGTTACTTCATTTTAACGAGCTTCCATTCTCTTGATCGGCGAGCGGAATGCCGCTGGGATGACAGACTTCTCGATAGGCCTGAGAGCGTCTCCGTTTGATAGTGCCACCATGCCGTCAAACCAAACGTGTCATACTTTGTGGGACTTTCTCTCGGGCCAAGCAATGAAGTCGGCCGAGCGTACATTATTTTGGCGAACAGCATGAGAACGCGGGACGTTGTTGTGTCGGATGACGCGGACGTATCAAGAACACGGCCATGCCGTCACAGATTCAAACGTTCACCGTCCAAAGTGCGAGGATGATCCCATCGCGGGGGTCATGCGGTCAACCATCCCCACAAGTCACCTGTCCAACATCACATTGGCATCTTGCGTATGCTGAGCCTCGTGACTGCGTTCGCCAAGTGCGCAAGGCAACAAAAAATGCGATCATGATCGGTCTCGTTAAATTTACCCGTCACGTCCGCCCCGATGTACCAGCGCACATATTCTCGACTGGACAGCCTCACAACACGTTTTGGAATCGATGCACATGAGGACAATTAACCCGATCAATCGGACAGGCGTGTTTTTCGATGGAGGATATCCCATCCGACGGAGAAGCCTCTTTGTTGTCATTTTTTTTTCGTCTCATTGCGGACGGTGACCGCATTGATGAGGACGTGCGGCGTTCCTTGGGCCGTTCCTCATGTAGTACGTTCTATCAGAATGCATCGCTCACCTCGCTCTTCGAAACCCACAGACAAAAGGATCCAGGAATCTTCTGATGGACAAGTCCAGAAGGAGAAGGGTAGATGGGGGTGTCGTTAACGCAAATTAGAATCTATCAACGACGAGACAATACGGCTAGAACGAGTCCAACAAGAAATGCAAGCACGAACACGACCCCTTTCATCAGCCACGTCTCCACAGGGCCCATCTCCACCGTCTCTACCAACAACGTTTCGAGCGCACTCGCCATCGATGTCATCCCAAAGACCGACTCCACGCGCTGCTTGGATCGGTGTGCCAACGATGCCCGCTCCGACGCGTCCATGCGACATATTTCCTCCAGCGCATCTGCCCAAATGCCAGGATCGGGTATCCGGAGCCAGCCTGTCCGTTGCTCTGGTGGCGCATCCACGATGCTCTCCACCGGGCCACCACTATCGCAAGCCAGAACGGGTAGTCCACAAACCATGCCCTCGACAGGACCGATGCCAAAGTGCTCGTTTGCTGGTGTGTACAGTAGCGCGAGCGTGGAAGAGGACTGAAGTAGCGCGGATCGTTGTGAGGTAGTAAAGTTCAAGAGGAAGAGGACGTCCGGTTCGTCTGCAGTCGTCCCTGTGAATGCAGGAGCAGGGACTCTAGACTGTGGAGGCGCGATGACGTTGAATGAGAGATCGCTCGACCGTGCACGTTCAACGAGACTGTCCAAGGTGCGAATGTTGTCCTCGAGGCGGGGATCATAACCACCTATATAAGAATAAGCTGACACTCAGACGAGCGAGGCGCGCAGAATCCTACCAGCAAGGACGAGGCGCATCTTGTGAGACGACTGTTGCACCGAAGCTTTGACTCGAAGGAGAGCAAATGCCTTGATAGCTAAACCTGCATTCTTCTTCATCTCAAACCGGTTCAACGAGATCAGTGTAGGCTGCCGTCTTGATAAATCTGTAAGTAGCGCCAGAAATGACTGCAGGGTTCGTCTCACGATGTTATCTGAACGACGTCCGGCGTCGTCCAGTCGACGGATGTTTGATACACCTTGATGTTAATGCCCGGATAAACAACCTTGGGCATCGATGTTATAGAACTGAAATGAGCCGATGTAATGCGTGCGGTAAATTGGGAGTTGGCAACGAGCGTGTCGGCCTGCCCTACAAAAGATGCGCATTCAAGACGTCCAGACGACCCGAAAACGCCAACGTAGACTACATACGTGTCGTCACCTCCTCTAACCAATCCATCGGATAACGATAAAGCGTTTTCAGCATGCCCGCACTCGTCTTTCGAAATGCGCCCTCAACGAAGGCCCCATGCGCGAGAAGCTTGTCTGGGAAATGACAGTAGAACAGGACGCGTTTTCTGCTGAACATCCGGAGGAGGGGTATACACGTCGAGAGTTGATCCACAAAGAAGACGTCGTGTTCGGGTGCGGTGAAAGGAAGGAGGAACTGGGTCAGCGTAAGGTGGAGCTGCCGCGCGTGAGCAAAGAGAACGTGGAATTTGCCATGCCACGCCCTCGGAAAGGGCGAGACGACGTGGTGCACGCGGAGGGTGCCTGTCAAAAAGGAGGAGAAATGAAACAGAGCGGAACAAGAGGACATATGTGCGAGGGGTTACCATCTCGCGTTTCGTCAAAACAGTGGGTGGGGTCATGGTGTGAAGTGTAGATGTCGACGGTGTGACCAAGTGATTGCAGACCCAGCGCTGCGTCGACGACCAGCCTCTCGGCGCCGCCTCGATGAAATGGGTTTCGGTCATTGTAGTTTGTAGAGATGGAGACACACACACCAATTCCCAAGTCTGGGTGGATGAATGCGACGCGCAGTTTCGACGAGGACCGAGGTGTCATTTTGCAACCTACGAGATGGTCCGTTCGTCGGATAGAACTGCAAAGTTGGCAGACAAGACCGTCGATGCTGTCCTATCGTCGTCCCAAGAGTTGTGTTGTGGGTGGGTAGTCGCACACGTCGGATGGTTTTGGAGTCGGTTAAAGGTGAGAGTTACCACCGACCTCGCTGCATCCTGCATCCTACACTTCTCCAATTCTTCCAAACATTTGCGCAAGATGGAGAACATACGCATATATTAAAAACTTGGCCGCATCAAAAATTGCTCCTCCAGAGACACACTAAAACTCGTCTCTCTTCTTCCTCATACGTGGCTCAAGCACATCCACCCTCAGCACGCTCTCCAAACTTTTTAATGCCTGCACGACCTCGTCCCGCTGCGTCCCGTCGTTCGCAGCAGCCTGGGGCACGGTGAACACCAGCATGTCCGACAGCTCGCCAGCGCGCTTGGCGTATTGGAGGTGGTGGAGAGCGGGGTGGGCACTTGCGATGCTAGGCGGGTTGGAAAGGAACGGCGATGCGGTCGAGAAAGTGACAGCAAGGTTTACAGACGATGGGTCTCCCATCGTAGTGGATTACTGGATCAACGAGCGGCACTGGAAATCGGCACGATTACTGGACTTCGAACAAAGAGGCGATGGTATGGGCTACGTTCCACCTGTCGAGTTCCAAGGCTATTCATCGATCGGTGACGCCGAGCAACTAGGGTCGCTTACCAACCGGGGTGAATGGGTTCAAGTCAGTTTACTTTGAAAGGCAGTAGAGGTTGGGCCAATGGGAAAGTTGATGGTCACCAATCATCGTCGTCTCGGAACAGGATCACATTATCCCGTCGACCGCACGTGTGTGCAGATCGAGGAATCCAAGTGGTCGCCGGATTACTGGCATGAAGGGAGCGACACGCACACATATCTCGAGGCTATTCCTGACTACATGCAATGCGATTCTGACAAGCTTGAGCACTTGGCGTGAGGGTGCCACTAAGAAATCTAAAGGTATGGCTAACATCCCTCGCTTTACTGATCCCCCATTATCCGTGTAGCTCGTTCATTTCCAGTTTCTCAAATTGATATGGCCGTAGATGCTGCAGAACTCAATTGCCTACGTTTACAAATTGATGGCGACACTAAAATGCTGAATAGCCTTCTCTGGGTCTTCCCAAAAGATAAAATGGTTTCCTTCCGACTGGTTTATAAACTTGATATCCCTTGCCTTTTCCGCACCGCTTCCGCACAGTTCCTCGGGGGAGCTTTCTACATTCTTGCGGAACGCCCACATGGACCAGACAAGCGCTCCTGGGCTTGTCCCACCGCTCATGAACCGCACCCGTACGTTAGGAAACGTTTCAGCGCAGGCCTTATCGAAGAAAGCGCGCCTGGCCATTGCCGCGAATGCAGTAGGATTGCAAAAGAGGAGCTTTCCATCACAGCCAGAAAACGCAAATGCTTCCACATTCGTGTATTCGGCACGTTGTTCGTACGACAGCTCGTGGAGCGAGTGTGGGATGTCGAAGGGGTTGTTGAACTCGAGGTCGTCGATGTTGCCAGAGGTAACGCTCTTGTGTACAAAATGACCGGTGGCCCAGTCAAAAAAGGCATCGAGGCGCTTGCGATCATCGGGCAAGAACCAAAAATCGATGTTGTGTCTGTCTGGGTTGGGCACGCCTAGCCCAACTCCAGTGAGATCTGCAAGGAGTGTCTGAGAACGACAGGGGTGAGCATTTGGGAATCCGTCTTACCGTGACATAATGTTGTATGGAGGTATCTCTGAAGTGTCAATCGGGTGTCTTGTGGTGCATCGTTGATGTACGCTAATAACATAGTTACGTGTATCCCTCCAAGAGACCAGCCGATAAAAACGATGCCGCCGGTGGGATCGTTGGGATCCGCCAACGGGATGCCCTCCTCCGTTGCAAATTTGACGAGGAACGTCGCGATTTCGATTCCCTGTGCACGGAAAAAGGGTTCCGCGTCTTTGAAATCCTTCTGATGTCCTATTCTAGCCAGCTCATGGTCATGGAAACCACTCGAAGGTGGGTACCCGCGTCTGTTGACACTGACGATGCGGAGGTTGCACGCATGTGCAAGAGGAAGGAGTTTCTCAAAGACCGCTGTGGTGTAAGAGGACTGAGCGGGCAATCCTTGGTTGGGCCGACAATCGCACCTGCGTTGAAACCCATGCCGTGGAAGAACACCCATGTCGTGTAGTCGGGTGATTCGGGCGCCCCACTGTCCAGGTAAGCGTAGTCGAGATCGAGGACTTCGAGAGATTTGAATGCAGGAGGCATTGTCGAGTGAGTAGTGATTACTGCACCTTTGCCTACAGTACTTGAATGACTTGAACGGTGTTTGGCCCAAGCTGTGGCCGTCACTATGAGTCAGGATTGACAGATCGGCGAAACCGCCAATCTGATGCGACGGATCGGTATGGTGCGCAGAAAACACACGGACACACTTTAGAGCATGTTTTGATACCCGAGCCTCACGAAGCAGTGTAACAGGCGTGTAGGAGATAGGAGGAGACGGACGCGAACTTAGTACTCCATCAGAACATTAGAACTTGCGCTAGTAGTGTTCAACCCAGCTTAGCTTCGTAGACCTGCAAGTTGTTCATTGCACTAAGCATATCCTCTTGTTTCAAATCTATCTTGCCCCGCATTGGTCCCAAACACTAAGTGACTCAGGTACACTGAATGGCTTTCTTTTAAGCGACGGAGTTCCGACTGCACCCATCAAATCGCACTTGCACGAACATGCCTATCGACGTCGGCTTCGTGGGCCTCAGCGCAGCTGGGTGGGCAAGAGCCCTCGAGCCCGCACTCCGCAGTCTCGGCGACACCTACTGCATCGTCGCCGTGTCCACCACCAACGAAGCATCCGCCCGAGCATCTGCGCAGCGTCTCTCCGAAGAGACAAACTACCCCGTCAAGGCATACCATGGTGACACTGCTCAGATCGCCAATGACCCCAACGTTGACTTTGTCGTCGTCGCTGTCAAGGCGCCGGCCCACCGGGAGGCGTTGTTGCCTGTCATTCGCGCCAAGAAGCCTTTCTTTATCGAGTGGCCTGCCGGGAGGAATTTTCAAGAGTCACGAGAACTCGCCGAAGAGGCACATCAGAACGGTGTCCGAAGCATTGTCGGCCTCCAAGGCAGACAGTCTCCTGTCTTGAACAAGGTGACTCAACTTCGATAGCTAGAAATTTACTTGACAAAAGAACGCGACAGGCTAAAGAACTTATTGCGTCCGGAAGGATCGGAAAGGTGCTGTCTTGCAGCGTCGTACGTTGATTGTTCGTGGTCCAAGTGCTTTTGGCCAATACATCGGTAGATTGCGGCCACGCACCAGGAACTCTTGACCTGGGGACCATTCGTGAAACGATCTGTCGTATATACCACACAGAGTTCGTCAGGTAATACACCGCGTTCTGCCGCAGGACGAGCGAAATTCCTTATGAAGGTCTGTAGGTGGTTCACTGCTGGATGTCGCGCTTGGCCATCACATCGATAGCTTGCTCCACGTCCTCGGAAGCGAATTCACGTCTGTTTCTGCCACTACAGCGACTTTGTATCCAACCGTCACTCTGACACAAGACGACGGAACGCCAACCGGCGAGACGGCGACCCCCGATGTTCCAGATCACATCGCGCTCCATGGTACCCTTGCCAATGGGATCTTCGTCAGCATATCGTTCCATGGTGGATACAAGTCGACACCGGGCCGTCAACAGCTGCTCTGGGCTATTGACGGCGAGATCGGATCTATCCGCCTGGAGGGTGGTGAGGGCCCAGGTGGCGCCTTTGTTCAAATCCGTCCGCCGAAGCTATATCTCAATGGAGATGAGATCGAGGTGGAGACGGACAATTATCTAGTGCGTTTGCTCGCTTTGCAATTTGCTGCATATGCCAACGGGGAAGAGGGTACATATGCAACATTGGACGATGCCGCGAAAACACGTGGATTGTTAGACGCTGTTGCAAGGAGTGTGCAGAGAAGGGTTGATCTCTAAATCGCGAGATCATTTGTACCACTACTGTTTGTATAACTAGCCCAAACTGAATATTCGCTCGTGGTGCTGTTGGAGATCGGATTCGCTTATATATTGTATGTTAGATTATGCACCGAGTGTATATATGTTCAAGAGAGTTTGTCATTCGAATTTGGTTTCTCTCTCTAACTCCATGAGTACATCTCATGAAACAATAAAGCGGCCCTGTGCCCTTTTCGTCCGTTGCTTTGTTGCTACTTGGGGCCTAACCCACCTGACGTTGCTCGCTTGCTGGAAACGTGTACGGGGAATCATTCCTGAGACCAGTATCTCCTCACTGTAACGGTGAGGATTTCTTCATTTCAGAGTCCGCATCATTTCTATCCGCCATATATATTTACTTACGCCAAATGTACGCAACGGCCCGGGACAATGAATATATATGGAGCTGGGCGAAACGGTGGAATTATTGTGAGTAATCGGGAATTTAACACCACAGGAATATGTACTGTGACTAGATTACTGTAATATATTCAAGGAGGCGTACCAGTTCTGCTTACGGTGGGCTCTCAGTTCAAACAACACACTCGTCTCCGTATAGATGACGTCACATGATCCTCTATCACTTTGTCCCACGAGCAGCACAAATAGCACTACTAGTGAGTTCCCATTGGACCAGCCTGGCAAATTGGTCAGAACTATCTTGTCACTGCGAAAACACTAGTTTCAGTGAGCCACGTTCGATTAACCAGATTTCGGATAGATCCGAGCGGGCACAGTTAAGTAAATCCTCACATTCAGTAATATGGATGATAACACTAGACTCAATTTAAGTGTGGAAAACAATGGCCATGACGAGAGACAGTAACTAAGTCTCGTTGATTCTAAACCATGGAAGCCCAACCAGCCCAGCGTTTGCTGACTGAGTTGCCCAGCTGGGTGGGGGTGTCTCTGGGGTCCTTGCACGGCAAGGGAAATCGGGCAGGGAAATGGCTACCCGCCACGTCAACGTTCCTCAACGTGCAACCAACCGATTCATGTACTCATACCGGGACGGAACATGCGGCCATCGGATCCATCACACGAGTGGGCACCACCGGAAGTCCGAGTGCCTGACCCGCTCGGTTCCTAGAAGTTAACATGACCCACCATGCGTGATTTGATCTACGATTTGGAAACGATGACGTTTAGTCGAAGCTGGGCGCCCTGGAATGAAAAAACGTTCGTGCTTGGTGGCACCTGAAAGTGAATGGCACGATGCCCATGACCAGGTTTAAACCTCCGCCGAATAACTATTGAGGTATCATTTTCTCATACCCATCGTCGCAAGGGTCCGAATAAAAAGCCAATCGTTTTCTCCCCGTTTTCTCGCGCAGTCCACTCCCCAGTTTCATCATGGTCGCTACAAAGTGCTACCTAGTGCTCCTCTTGGCATGTCTCGTTCAAGTTTCCCTCGCTCTTCCGGTGAGTTCTCTCCCTTTCATTTATTGATTGGCCTGGCTGGACCTATCACTCCGTTCCAGACGGCATCCGAGTTTGTTGGTCGGGACATCGAGGTACCACTGCACCATGTAGGCTGTTGGATGCGTCCTTTCTGAATACGTTGTATATAGGGCCCTACGACGGATGGGACACCCGGCAGTCCTCCTGACTGGTAGACAACGAGCAGCGAATCTCTAGTGTGCCCTATTTCCCACCATGTTCTAGGACTTTTGTATATTCACCCACGTAAGTTGGGCTTGTTTTCGATGCCTGTGTCCTCTAAACGTCAGGACATTCACAGGATCACACCGCCTTCGTATGGTCGATCTCTTACCCCTTTCTTCATTTGTTTCTTTCCCTATGTACCACCCACCAGGCAGTGCCTAAGTTGTCACAGTTTTGTAGTGATGAGCTTTACCAATAGCTCCCAATGCGCTCTATATTGTCAACCAGCGATTCTCCTTCCGATTTCTTTTTCCCCTTGATCGTGAACAACGTTGCTACTCCCACGTTCGCCTAGCAAGAAGAGATCCTTTTTTTTGGTAACGTGCGAACCTTCACGCTGCGGGTCAGATTCAAAAATACATGATATTGGTCCAGGATGATAAGCAAAAGAAGGCCTACGAGGTAAGGGAAATGTCAGTACTATTGATGCATGGGGTACGCGAAGTTGTCGTGCGAGCCAAAAAGCAAATCGGGATATCGGCATTTATACCACTCGATCTCCTAATACATCCGTAGCTCTCTAGACGACGTCCCAACACCAATCTATACGCGCCATATAAATCACCCAACGTGCTGCCAATATTGAGGAATAACTGTACTTAATTACCCTTATTCCCTCGCCGGCACCCACTTTGCGGAACTTTGTATACAAGACAGACCTACGGAACGGAGAGCCGTCTCCAAAAATACCACATCGATGTTGCTTGTTGAGTCCCCCTGCCGCGGAATGGTTGAAGCGGAATCCCCCATCCGGGTAATACTGCACGGGAATGAACAGAAGTGCTGGCAGGCGTTGGGCTGATTTGTGGGAGCACACTACTTCTTTTAGGTCCTGCTCGGTATGGTGCCAAGTTTCAGCTGGGGTAGCTTACCGACTCGGCTAGCCAGCTCGGCTAAGAGTTGTGCCTTTGGACTCCGCAACTCGGACGATGCCTTATGATGTTGAGGAGCAGCATCATGTGCTGTATGAATCGCTGTCGCTGTTCTGGTCATAAGACGAGTGTCAGATGGTCGAGATTGGACAAGGAAGGGCTTATCATTTCTATCACGAGGGTTCTGATATACCTGGATCTAGCGTCATCCGAGTTGTGGAGTCCATAGCCTAGCTAGCCGAGTCAATAAGCTACCCCAGCCGAAACTTGGCACCATACCGAACAGGACCTTAGGCCACTTGTGAATCTACCAAAACGGCAGGAAGTGTCTACAGTTTGCCCATCCGCCTTCACCGGCAGCCACCAACTGTGTCCCACCAGCCTTTTCGTTCAAGGACCGCGCCACATATCATCGTACCCCCTTGTAACTGTGGTCACCTGTTCTGGTTCACTAACATGGATGGACGTCCCTTAGACAGCCTTGGAAGAATGGCAGTTGGGATGGCAAGGAGGCCTCAGAGCTTTTGCAGACCTCTGCTTACCGCATCTCTATGTGTTCCTGCACACACTGTACATGGCCCCGATACTCAGACAAGGGTTTCTGACGGATGCAGCAAACAGATCATTGCAGCGCAGTTTGCCTCCCCAACACACTATCTATGAACTAGCGTCCCTGACGGATCCTGGTCCGGTCTATTTTATTTTCTAACCCCCTTCGGGTCCCATCGTCCCAGACTGGGACCCATGTGGTGCTGTGGGGCCGGGATAACCAACAACCTATGCATGCACACAATGAGGTTAGTCGCTAGTGACCTCAGGTTGAACCCAGTATTGTACGAATGGAGGTATATTGCAATCAGCCTTGCTGGTATGGGATGACATATACTCACCGTCCACGGGTTCAATCCATTAGTGATCCCGTGATCGGGGATCTTACGACTGTATAGATCATCCTCCCTTTCTTGTTCCCCCCTTGCCCTGATGCCCACGAAAGATTGAATTGGGGTGTGCGCAGCTGGCGTTAGAAGCTGTTTAGCTCGGTCCCGTGCACTGGAGGTGGGAGTGGGGGTCTAGGGGACTTGCTCCTCACCAGCACCGCACACTGCGATACCCACCCCTCGGCTGTGAAAGGAAGGGACGACCTGCCCCCTGTCCCCTCACCATATTGCACCCAGCTGTATCGTCTGACGAGAACGACCCATGACGGGAGCATGCCACCAGGATCTGTCCCACATGTCTCATGTACATGGGGTGTAAGCCAGAAGGGCAACAAGACGATCGACATGTAGTCCATTGGTCTATCTGCTTAGCTCTCCCCGTGGAGTGGTTGCTGAGTCCCTCGAACGGATGTGTGTCGTTTTCGATTCCTCCCTGTACTTCGTTGACTAGCAGCATGTTTACTCGCCATCCTCAACATCCCATCGTTCATCTAGCATTCGATCCATCTCGGCGCCGTCCTCGAGTTGTTGACTGGTTCGCAGGGATCGTGCTCCCAATTTACAACAGAGTAGTAGATTGACTTCCTCTCTTTTGCGTTTATCACGCATCATATTCGTTGTCAGAATCCACGTAGACACAGCTTTAGACGGCGCTCACAGACTCTGGCGAATGAAAGGCGGCATACGACCTACCCGCCCCAGTAAGATCGGCCGAGTCCCGTAAATCGGTGACGTTAGTCAAGCCTAACTACATAAAATATAGTTCCAATCTTGGCACCACTACTCGACCCTGAATGCGCTTTATACAGTTGACTCCCTTATAACCCATACCCCTTGGGAAGGGCTGTAAGGTATGGGTTATGAGAGAGTATGGGTTATGTGAGAGACCCCTATTATGGGATGAAACCTTGGGTAGCATCAATCTAGTAGTAATTTTGAAGTATTCTAATGGGTAATATGTACATTATGCATGAGAAAAGTAACTAGTTATCTTTGTATCCTTTGTGCCCTGCATTTTCAGTCTGCACACCTCTCTTCCAAATGTACTCATGGCTGCATCTAACTTGCGAGCGGCCACACTGTCCTGTATTTTGGTGTATTTGCACACAGTATGCATTGCTTGAAGTACATCCTTTCGAGTCACCATCTCTTCTGGCTCATACAACTCAGAGTCACCATTAATACCCTCCTGGACCTCCTTTGCTTCCATCACTGCTTCATATATGTCCTGGTCACTTACTTCAAATATATTTGATTCTTCTATGGCTGGATTAAGTAGCTCTGCAAGGTTCATGCAGTTTGAGTGCTG
>JBBPKD010000181.1:0-32281 GCA_038089075.1 Singerocomus inundabilis
TATCATCAAAGACCTGCTTTGCAAAGCTGATGCCCGTAGCGACTCCTTCAGACTCCCACCACCCAGGATATGCAGAATATGATGCTTGATAGCATGTATGCGCATGCAAGACAGGTCTTGAAATATTTGCATAGACGACCAAGAACCGAGTGCCTCGCCCCGCACGGTTGCTTCGTAGAGTATAGTGGACGCAATCAATATGATAAACTTGTCGTCTGTGATTGCCACCTCTGCTTCTCAGTCTCGATGCAATTGGCCTGACAGTAGCATTGGGAATACTCCACCGCCAAGGTGATCCAATTTCCTTGTAGGAAAGATGAGTGATTGAAAGGTACACCCTCTATTTTATCCAAGACATTGTCTAAGATATGGATACAACACCCTCAGTGCTTAACCGTATGTAACGATTGCACATACCATCTTTTCAAGAAGAACCCGGGTACCCTTACAAGTAGAGCAAGTTTGAGAACATCACAGTACAAAACTCATCGCATCTCGATCGTCCGCCCAAAGCCTCGCATACTCCAAACAAAGTCGATAGACATACACTATTCACCAGGTATATGATGTGCACACGACATGAATGGTTAAAGGACGCACCTTCCATGTCGATCTTCCGTCCGATGGTACGTCTCCACTGTTTTCCGGCCCGCGCAATCTGTCGCAGCTGTCCGTCCCTCTTCTCCTTGGCTGCTTCCCAGTCGGCGGTCTTCCGCGTTGTTACGTTGGAAACATTCATCGCTGACGCCGAAGGTCCAGAGAAATACGCATGGATGTTATAAATCTCTGAATACGACGACGAAAGAGGAATATAGTGCAACCTTGAATAGACACGTATGTAAACCCTCAGCGTGAAAAAGAAAGAAAGAAAAAAAGACACTTGTGACATACCAAGGTTGTAGCCAATCCGAAAAGTACTCCTTGTATACTGTTGACTTGATTACGGCACTATCCGACGCCATCAACGCCATGAAACGTCCCGAATAGGACATCCCGTCTAGATCGATGAGATATTTATATGACCAGTGTTTACCGAGTGGCACCGAGTCCGCAAAACGGTGAATCTTGCGCAGTTCAACGTCGCCACCGGGGTAGCTACCGCTAGTGGAGACAAACGCCACATCCATGATATCGTTGTTAACGTCTTTGGCAGGAACAGTAGTCAAGGTGAAGGTGTCAGGCCGCAGAGATGAAGCATGCACGATCGTCACATTGGCAGTAACATTCTCATGGGCCATGCGAAGGAATCTAAAAGATACGGCTCGCCGTGAGCACACTAGCAGATATAAATAAGCTAATACCTGTGCCGTTGGTAATTTGGCGTAAACCCTGGCGGTGTGCTACCTCCACCAGTTGTGGCACCACGCCAAAAGATACGATCGCTCTTCTGATCCCAAGGAACTTCCATTTTGTCGATCTCTTTGACCTCCTTTCCCACAGGATCCCATCCATATGTATACCGGGAGCTCGCTTGGTGATAGTAGTGACTCGGCACCCTGATATCTAGGAACCCCTTGGCTTTGGAGGGCGAAAACACAGGAAAGAGTACAGGAATCGTCCTCCAATCAGAAAAAAAGTGTCCTTGTGCATAGTGGGCCCACGGGTTCTCGCAGAAATCGTAATTATCGTCCAGAGTCTTGACAAATGCGAATGGATCATCTAAACCTGCTGATTGTCCCAAAAACGCATTTGCTTTATGAACCCTTGGGTCGCGGTATGAACTGTAGAGTCGTCGTGCTGGCGTGTCGGGAGGACATGTGCGCCGGTAAGCCTCCCATACGTTGCCTCGACCCTGCCAATCAGGTGTGAAGTCATCCAACATCAATGATACACCACCTGTGCAGGCCACGTAATCAATGAGTCAAGTACGAAATAGAAAAAGGTATACCAGAAGTGTCCTGTAGCGTGAGGTTGGGATACTGCCTATGCTCCCAAGGGACAAGCACCCGACCTTCTGCTTTCGTGTTAATCGGCACGTCCATGTCAGGTAGCTACAAACGAAATCAGTATCATTTCCAGAGTGACGCCCAAGGTTTGCATGTACCTTGTCCTGAAATTTTTTGACCAGAATACGGAACCCAAGAGACCGGTGACCACGTTCCTTGTCTACATAGGCTTTTTCCATCTCGACGTTGAACACTTTTCCGCCCTCGAAGCGCACGAGATCGATGGAAGGCAGGTTCCCCACCTGTCGATACTGTCAGGGCGAACCCAGTTCGAGCAGAACAGATCGACCCAACCTGAGACACCCTCCGACGCAACTCCTCCCCGCTTAATGCCCAGAATGGCTCCAGGTCTTCGACGATAGCGTCAAACTCGTCCACGAGCTTGAAGTCGTGTTCTTTTGCAAACTCCCACCATTGGTCGAACCCCCAAGGTGGATCTCGGCCGTAACGGCGCTTGTACTCTGCGACGGCCTCGGGGAGTGTCTTGCTCTGTTTAGTGAGACGCTTGGTGAATTCGACTTTGGCATCGGCAATGAGGGTGGTGATTGGGTGCTCGGTAATCATACCCGCGCTCCATGTGAACGGGAGCCAGTTTGACGAAAGCCAGCTTGACCGAGAAACGGTGGGGTCGGCAGCGCTGCGGTCATGGCTGGACCCAAAGAGGCCGGCCAGCATGAACAGCATGAATACGCCTATAAGAAACGCCCATCTGCGCCGCTGGTCGACAGACCGCATCTACAAAATTGTGCTAGTTGATGGTCGGTGTCCAAGTTACGAAGCACACCCGAAAAGGCAACCCCAGTCGGTAGAGGTGTGAGCTGGTGTTGACCCTTCCTCCCGAGTGTCATGACTTCCTCCTACACTCGCTTGTCCCCGCAATCCTCGTCTCCACGCAGACCTTTTTGCATTGCTGAACTCGCTGAGCACGCTACGCGAAATTTATGGGACCCTTCAAAGGGCTTGAAACAATGGCTCAAGGCTGCCGATGGCTTCCGCAAGGCTGGTAGAGCCTACCATGAGGCGGGCGATCTCGAAGCCGCCTTTGTTGAATTCGCCAAAGCAGCCACCGTCATCCTCGAGAAACTTCCATCTCACAAAGAGTACTCCACACTCTTAACCGCGACTCAACGCCATAACCTCGGTCTTGTGAGTCCGCAGCACATCCTCTCCTGACCATTTTCTCTTTATATTGCGATCCGATGGATGAACGCCGTTCTCTGGCGCAATGCACTCTGGGTATCTGATGTGCTCTCAACTCTAGATCATGTCCTCACACTCTCGGGTGAACCGGCACTGATGCGTTTGCGACAGAACGGTCAAGACATCCTCCTCCATCTTGGTGATATAAAACCCATCCTCGTTGACCGCTATGAACGTTGGGCGGCACAACATCCTGAAGAGGCAACCACCGTGCGAGCTGCACTAGACGCAGGTACTGTGAGGATGCAAGACGATTTCGGACCTGATCGGCATCCCGACTATGACGAATCAGGTTGGCATGCTCAAGAGGCAGCGCGACGGGATGCACAGCTGAGACGGGATGAAGCGAGGAGAGAGGAAACGAGACGCACGAACGATGCACTTTACAAGGCAGTCGAACAAAAGACGGCTGGTGAACGTCGTCGTCCTCAGATTGACACCGCACAGAGCAGAAAGAAAGATGACGCGTTGTCAGTTGCAAGACGCGCAGCGAATGCGTCTCGAGAGCCGTCTCTCATTAGACGGGACAGGTCGGACAGATCCGGGTCAGAATCCGCCACCCCTGTCAGCGGTGAAGAGCGAGAACGGCGACGAGAGCGCGAACGCGAACGTGACGACACGC
This sequence comes from Singerocomus inundabilis, assembly GCA_038089075.1. NCBI lineage: Eukaryota > Fungi > Basidiomycota > Agaricomycetes > Boletales > Boletaceae > Singerocomus > Singerocomus inundabilis. The sequence goes on from JBBPKD010000181.1 coordinate 3,769, forward strand.
GGCATTATCAAGACGATACCAAGCGACGCGAGGAAGAGGAGATTGTTCGAAGACGAAATAGAGAGCAGGAAGGCATTCTGAAGCGTCAGCAGGAAGCAGAGGCTGCGTCTCGGGCAGCTCGCCGCAGTGTCATCCCTTCACCTTCATATGCACCTTCATCCTCCACTCACACTTACCAGCACGCCGCTCAACCTTCGCCTAGGAACGGAGAATCTGTCTATGAAGATGTCCTTCCACCCTCCATGCCATTAGAAAGTCCGACAAGGTGCGCCTCATCATCGCTTCTGCTTCATATCCGCCCTCATCGTAACACTGCAACAGGCATCAGACGCCATCTGTGAAAGGGTAGGTAGGCTTGCCTGGTCAGGGGTTACACGTTACTACCCTCTTTTCCATTCCAGCCCCTCATACCCGGTACCAATCACGACCACGTCACCCGCACCGCCAGACGGGCACATTCGATACCCACAGCTCATGTCCCAGCATCAACTCTCACAGGGTTACACCCCCTCCCTACAATCCATGTTCAGTTATCCCACACTCAAGCCCTCCGAAGTAGGACCTTCTTCCCTTCTATTCATCCCAGACGCGTCCAAAACGCCGTCTACTCACCTGTATCCCACCGATACGCTCCCTCGTCCTTCTGCGCCAGTTCCGGTTCCTCAAGCCGTGCCACCGGGTAGTCAATACACCGCCGCCTTCTCAACCCTCTCTCGAACGCAAGGTCCACCGCCACCGCCACCCGCACCACCACTTCACGTCGACGGCGAACGCTTCCGCACTGCCTCCCAAGACTCTGCGCGAATCATCCGAGAGCGTGCGAGCGAAGACCGTACTCCAGAACTCAAGGCGGTATCTCTCCCACGCGACTGTCTCCCACGTTTTCTCTCGATCGCCGCTCTCAATACTTCGCGAAACCGCGAAACTTGTGGGCTGCTGTTGGGAAGGGACCAAAAAGGCAAGTATGTCGTGACGACGTTGTTGATTCCAAGACAGCACTCGACGAGCGATACGTGTACGATGGATGAAGAGGAATTGGTGATGCAATTTACGGAGGAACGGTCGTTGATCACGCTTGGATGGGTGAGCTGGAGTTTATAGTAAGCGATGTGGGTTGGCGCTAAAGATCTCGTCTCGATTGTTAGATCCACACGCATCCATCGCAGTCATGTGAGTACCTGACAGGTCATTCTCGGGCATCCACTTCTAACTGTGGCATCGCACCGTGCCCTTATGTGTTTGTGCACACCTGCGTAGGTTTCATGTCCTCTGTTGATTTGCACACACATTCGGGTTTCCAGCGGATGCTCCCCGAGTCCTTTGCTGTCGTCTGTGCACCCAAATCAACGCCCAAGTATGTCTCCTCTGCCTCGTTTGATCAATGACCATTGTCTCATTCCGATAGCTTTGGGATCTTTCGCCTGACGGATCCACCCGGCTTGCAGACGATTTTGGGTTGTCACGCCAAGGAAGCATTTCATCCGCATCCTGATATTCCTATTTATACCGTACGTCTTTTTTTCATCCGTCTTACTTTTTCCGTGTCTCGACTTGGCCTCATGCGGTCTATTTATCCCTGACATGGTAACCCATTTGGGATCCAACGTTGAACCAATGAACGAATCGCACGTGAAAGGATGCGGACAAGGGACACGTACAGATGAAGGACATGCCGCTCGAGATTGTAGATTTGCGGTGATCACATGCGCATATGCACCACTCTGCCGTCTGTCTTTCTCTTTTTTTCTTTTCCTCCATCTTGTCCCTGCACACATCACTGGTTCATCCCATATCGTCCTACCTTGCCTGTCTTCTTGACACGTCTTATTCCCGATTACACACTGCATACTTTTTCCTTTTATATGTATCCGTTCAAGAACGCGAGGCAAGTACGACCATTGGCATCCCAACTTCCGTACGTGCGTGACGGGGTGAAGTCAACTTGGCACTCGGCAATTCGTGCTTGTCCGCGACATCCTCACTGTGCCGTAGCTGAGTTCAATCTGAGCTCACTGCAGCTCCGTCGCGTGTTGGGCGGAGTATGAAAGCCAGTCCTTGCCGACCACTTGGCCGAATGATCTTGTGGGCACGCTACCCAGGAATCGACAGGGTGCCAAGCAGAGAAAAGAAAAAAAAAGAGTGCAGATATCGATCATGGGGTGACGTGCCTCGAGACAATATCAAGCGAAACCAACAAGGACCCTCGATTCCCCTGGCGGACTCAGGGCGCCAGACCTGCGGTCAGTGGGGTTGGACTTGATACCGTGTCGATCACCGAGATACGAACATACCCTATGAGGAGTAGGGTGGTGGGGGGATTCAAATTCATCGTTGAGTGCGAGGATTATACCCTGAGCCCGAGCGCCTGCCCAAGAACGTCGCAGACGGGGGGGTTGGAATGGATTTTCAAAACGGCCGCGACTTGAAGGTGGGCGGTTGTCTACCCATGCCGACGATGATATGGATATGCCCGTGACTCCACGACCAGGAATACTGGGGGTGAATACGAACATAAATATGGGTACACCCCATCCCTTGATCCCGAACCTAACCCCCCACCCTCCCCCTCTTCTCTCTCTCTCTGGCCCTCCCGATTCAGGTCTGCCGTCCATCGAGCGCAGGCTCAGATTGCAGTTCGGGATTAGGTTTGTTTCATCCCCACGCTCGACCTTGAGGATGATGCGGTCGATGATGATGTGGTCACGATAACCATTTCGTTAATGTCTCGAATGGAGCGGTCGTGGCTTTAGCTCTCTCTCTAATCGAGCATCAAACCTTGAGAGCACTTAGGAACGACTAGATCTGTGTTCGGGGGACTTTGGGTTGCAATGGTCCGATTCGGGGTTCGGTCACCGGCCACAACATCGACAAGCAGTCACAGGGACAGCAAGCCCAATAGTTGGGAGAGTCGCAGCGTGCTCTGACGGCAGAAACGGCGACGTGGATAGGTGGGCAGGTAGGCGTGCGAGTCTGGAGAGGAAGAGCACCAAGGGCAACCGCCATGCAACGACGTCCCAAAATCCCAAATGAAGCATCGAAAGGGAGGGGAAATCGTGGTCACCCCCTTGCATGAGCAGTACCAGGGTGCCCTTGGTGTGCGCCACACTGCTGGAGGGTGGTTTTCGAATTCGGACATCGAAAAGGGATACGTGATGATCGCACCCGGAGACCTCCACGCAGCGGGCGATCTTGGGCAATGGGCAAGACGTGTCCGTGCATGAGCTGGATGGAGATAGATATGTGTCGGTGTGAACGCGATAAGACCAGGAGGAGACGATTCTTGTCATGGCGGAAGATGTTCAGCGTGGTGTCCCGGTAGCGGGTTCTGCGCGTGAGCCGCATACGCCGTGTTGGGTATTGGATATGATGTCTGCCGTGCTCCCCTTCCGTTCCTCCCCACTGCACCATAACCATAGCGAAGCGAATGGTCTGCTGTTGTTCCGAGTGTGGACGCGTCTTCCAAATCGTCTGAGATTTGTCTGATAGGATGATGGTCTGGATCGGAATGATAATCGGCTTCCTAATCAGCGGGGATCAGTTCAATGGACCGCTCTAGCTGTACAAGTCCAGAGTCTCTCTCTTTCTCTCTTTTTTTTCCTGCGACCGAGGACAGGCAGGTTGACCATCACCGCGCCGCAGGAACAGAGTGACACGGTCTTGGTACTGTATCTATGTAATGGCGCGAGAGATTTCATATACGACACGGCAATTCTCCCCTAGGTGGACCTGATCCTATCCCGTTCCGGATTGACTAGGGTGTACACTCATATCGCTTAGGTTAGAGAAGGGAAGTAGCCAAGGTCATCTACGAGTTCCAAATCGCCACACAAAGATGGCCGGCGACCCGAGGGCATCGACAGCGATCCCCATGCACGAAAGCGACCATGAACGCCGATACTATCGGCGACCCACATTCCACATCATCTGTCCCATCTCCACTGTTTTGCTTGTCCCCGCCGTGTATATGATATCGGACGCGACGGCGTTCCCCTCCTGATCGGCATGTTTGGGTAAAAGGCACAAAAAAGAGACACATCACGTTAGCGGCGTACTTTTGAGAATAACCTCCACTCGCACGCTGACGCCTATAACAGATGGCACTTTCGGCGTATTGTCTGTCCCGGAAAAGACCGAGATCCAGATATTCCCTTTCGAGAAGAAAAAGAGAAGAGAGGTGCGCGCAGTAACGACATCAGCACATGCGTGTGCTGATACGCTGCCGGCCCATGGACATACACGGACATCAGCTGCGGGTCGCGCGCTGACAGAGGGTAAGACACGACGACCCTCTTTCTCCTTCATCTTGAATAACACGTGTTACCATAAGAAGGGCCCCCGGGAGAAGGTGAAAAAAAAGCAGGTCATACCCTCCTCGGCATTGGCTTGTTCAGCACTAGGGTATGACCAATTTCAGAAGGCAAGGCATGCGGAGACGATAAGACTGCGTTTGGTCAACGGGCATTATTTTTACTCGATGGTATCGATGAATCCGAGGCAGTTGGGGCCAAGGGTATCCGTTGGAGAGATGATACCGCACCTTGGTCATTCCCTGAATAATACGCATCCATCGGAAAACTCTCGTCTGGGTCAACTGGGACAGATGAGTTGCAGATGCGTCCGGATCCAACCGAATACAAGCAACGGCCAACAGGACTCCCTGGCTTTGTTTGTCAACACCCCGGGAACCAAACAACGCCGCGTGGTAGGATTAATTGCCCCGCAGTTTCGAAAGCCGCTGTGCGAAGCTGAAGAACCTTCATGTCGCTCTGTACTCGTTTTTTTCCCATGAACGTCGATCCTGCCGCATTAGCCTCAGATCGTTCATCTTCACGCCTGTCGCCCACGTATCGCCCAACCCCGAGGGCAGCTCGGTAGATGACCCTGGTGGAGACGCGACGTCCCCTCTTGTGCCCCCGTACGTTGGATTCCGCGATAGACCCAAGTGCGATTGACGTGGCGGAGAAGCCAGGAACTGAAGAAGGAGACATGAGAAGACTGCAGGCGTCCCGAGTCGTAGGTACGTAAGTGGGGAAAACGTACCTGTACGCGAGATAACCCACTGAACGCGTGACCATATCTTGGACAGTTCCCTTGATCACTCGACCTGTCCTCAGGATGAACGGACATGATCGCGGATCGCGATCACTGCGAGTATCTGTCGTGGCGCGTCCCTTCCCACTGACAGCATCGACAGGACAACGTTGGCCATGAGACAGCGACAGGATGGTGTCCGATTCGCCGCAGTGCGTCATGGTGGTTGGGTGGGTGATCAGCCTGCCTCTCCCAAGAGTCCTCGGGCGCAAACCTGTATCCATCTCCGACCATCCCAGTGCTTGATCCGACCGATCCCGTCTCTTCCGTGTGCAGGTCCTGAGCCTTGCATCGCCCCCCCGCCCTTCTACACTTTCACCCTCGCACCTTCATTTCCTACATTCTTCAGTACCATGTTTCGCATCACGATTCTGTAAAGCTAAGCTTGTTTCGTAGTGATGTGTGACGATCGGTTCATCCGGAAAAAAGGGGGGAAAAAAAAAAGAAAGAAAGAAAGGCTCTGAGCCGGGAATCGCTTTTGTGTCACGTTGACCCGCCAACCGGGCAGCCAGGAGGCTGCCCGTCATGTTCCTACAGCTTGGGGGACCTCGTTACCCGAGTGGCTTGCATTGTCTTGCCTTGGAGCACAAAGCAATTAATGGAGCATACCGGGCTGCGGCCACACGTACACCAACACCCACAACATGACATATCTAGAATCCGGGCGTTCTATTGTCTTTCGCCTCTGTCGTCGTTACAGTCGTTGTTCCAACTATCCTATCCGCATACGTAAAATTGCGTTGCCACGTTGAATCCGCGTTGCTGTCCCGCTTTTGCGAGCTAGCAATGGATGACAAAAGCGTTCTTAGACGAGCACAGGAGGAGGAATAGGCGCAGAACAAGGTCTTCTCTCATATCCCGAGTGTCTGCGCGCCCCCTGAGTGATCTTATTCGCGAATTCCTCCCACAGCGTGGCCAATCTTGATCCACGCCATATTCATTCCATATTCAACACCCTTCCAGAGGAGAACAGAGGAATCCAGCATCAACACGTTGCCTTGGCCGTGACAGGTAACCCGCTATCGTCATTTCTTCCGCCCAACCAACTCGGGTAGGTGGTCTATACAGCCACCGCGTCCAAGGTAAATACTCGCCTCTGACCCCTCCTCCTCACTCGTCCTCCCACTTGCCATGTATCCCCAATCAATCCTCTCTTCGCCTGCATTGTCTGCTGCTAGCCGTCTCTCAGACGGAAGCAGTAGACATTCTGATCAAGGCCACTCCTTCTCACGGACAAAAAGCCAACCCGACTTTGAGATCGAACGTCCCCTCAAGAGTACCTCCTCTGTCCCCAAACGACCGTCCGCACGAAGACTCCAGTCAGATTACGCTGCCGAACACGCACTCCGCACGAGTGTCTCGCGCTTCCTCGCCACCAAAGTACGGCCTTTTACTGCTTCTGGTCGCATCCCTCTCGATCCCTCCGCACTCGTCCTCTTCTTCCGTTCAAAGGTGCGTCTTCTCCCAATCCAAGTTACGCGACAAATCCACTAAACATGTGGACGCCACCCAGAGCGGCATCACCCACTCGCTCGACTTCCCCATCGATGTCGATTATGACACGCCCCCGGCGCTGGACGTCTTGATCGCGGCATGTCGACCTCACCAAACGGCAGGAATCAACGTTTTCCCAGATCGCGACTCACTGTTTTACCCACCCAACCTCCCTCTCACTGCTACGCTCGAGATCGCGAACCACCCCATCCTCGACGCGGTGCGCAATGCACTCTTTCCAAATCTGCCCGTCGGCCACTACCTCATCACAGTACGAGATCGACTGGAAGTGATGGCAAGCGGGTGTCGTATGACACCACAACCGCGCACGCTGCGCAATGATGGGCGGGTGGCAACCATTATGGTCACCCTCCCTGTGCAATATCGTGGTGGTGCCATGATCGTCCGCGATGCTGATGGTGCCGAAGAGAAATTCTTTGGTGGCGGCCAACCCAAACAGGTTGAATGGACCGCCTTTCTTGCCGAATGCGAGTACGAGGTCGAGACCATCCAACAGGGATGTCGGATGAGCATCTCGTTTGCAGTACACCTGAAGACGTACGGGCCCTCGGTGGACCCCCTCATATCGCCAAGCGAACACTTTCTAGATCTCTTGTCCCCTGTGTTGAGCTTGTCTCGTGGGCGAAAAGTGGCGTTTTACCTCACGCAAGAGTATGGTGTGAACCCAGCCGACGCATTAGCCGAGTCGCTGGTGCCGCATGTACGTTCTTTTCTTTTGCGTTCCTGCATCGCGCCCTGCCGCCTCGCCTTGTGTCCCAGTCGGGTGCAATGCGGAGCGACGCGATCGCATAATTGGTGACAAAGCATGAACTGACGGCATTCCTTTGCGATGACCAGTTGAAAGGAAGTGATTCGCTCTTGTACCACGCCCTCAAGGTCTACAAGCTTGCTCCAGAGCTCCACTGGGCTGCAGGGGGTTACATCTGGCCCATTGAACGCACAGTCGAATGTGGCAGCGATGCTCTTACGGAATCGCCTACTGACGCCATCATGATGCCCTTTTCCACACCGTACAGCTCGCCCTCCAAACGCAGCCTGCCCATACCGGTGCGACCAATGAGCTATTATGGGGATCCCGCGGAAGACGAAGAACTGGATACGGTGCGGACGGAGGCAGACATGATCCGGCTACGGGTGGAAGAATCCGGTGCAATCGCGCTAGCAGATGCGGAAATATTCATCCTCTCGGATTGGGCGCCTGGACCGATGACCAAGGAGAAGGTCTATTTTTCGTCTGGGGGAGAGTTGGAAAAGTTGATCGTGAATGTGCTAATGGTCACATATGTCCTATGAGTGCGGTGACACCGTCGGTGTCGCCTGTCATCTGTCCTCTTGGTGTCCGTCGCTCTGAGACGCGATGGTCCCCGGGGGCTAGTTGTTTTCTTGTCCTTTTTGTATAGGCTATAATATTAATGATACGTTACCGTCTGTAATACTGTTGTGCTTGTACGAAATCCCAAAAACAAAGAGAAAGTACGGACAACAACACCTACATGCACGCAGCGAGCGTTGTGAGGGCGACCTGGTTCCATGTTATTCATTCGGAGAATGAATTAGCTTATGTTGAATTCGGAGTATTTTGAGCGCCGATCAAACACATGTGGTGGCGCTGGGTGGCATCGCGCCGGACCACACCCAAAGGCCGTCCTAGTACCTTGGTTGCCTTCCTGGCAAGCCCGGAAGACTGGTCGTGGCGTGCGTTCATCTCCGTCTCCCTCATCTTTGGACTTGTGGCGGGTGTACCCAAAGTGTCATTCAAACTACCCTTGCCATTCATCGCCTCAAATGATATTTGGTTCGAGAGTACTGCAGATTTATTACTTTATATGCTCGATGTCCAGTGGATATTGAACGTTGAAACACTGCGGTGATCGGGGATGTCATGGGTGGATGTTTGAACTTGTAGGTTACACTGCCCGGGGAAATGCCTGCATTGGTGAGCCTGAACGTAACCGTGTTTGAGAATGGCATCAGGCCGATGCTATGTTCAGCTCACGGGTTTTTTTATCTTCGTTCCTGTGCACGGGCACCACAGTGGCCGGTGCATCTCTAACCCTACCTTTATGCGGAATGAAAGGACACATACAGCATACAGTAATGTGGAAATGAGGTGATTTCCCTGAATCATTGACTTGCACACGAAAAACGATGTGACACAGACATCAACGGGGTGCCAATCATGATGATGTGAGCACAGCGTACAGCATTGTGCGTTCGACTTGACGAGTTCCCTCCACTTGTGCGTCTAGATATACCGCCTAGAGCGCTTGTTGATGGCGAGCTGTGAGTCATCTATGACTATATTAGATTGACACTTGGCGCCTCAGGTAGGTCTGATCAGGTCGCGCGCAGTCCACTCAGAGCACAGGAAGTACTGGCTTACGATGTCATCGTGAGGCAAGATCCGGGCAACAAGAAATACGCCCATTCGTGCCCACAGCCGCCGAGCTAGCTACACGATTCAATGATATCATATCTTCGGGTCTTTTTTTTCTCGTAAAAGAAGATCGTGCCGCTTCCTCTTCAAAGGCCCACGCACCCTTGAGATCCGGAACCAGACTGCAAATAGCATGGCGTGCTCGAGGCGACGCTCGTTTTGGTATAGCATGCGGTGGAGTGTAGTGATGTCCATGACGTCGTGACGGCTTGCACGACCTCCGCCTTCGGATCCTTGGTAGTCGAAGATGCTCCTCACTCTGATGACGGATCTTTCCATCGCCCAGCCTTCCGCTCCCAGCGGGACTCCAGTGGTCACAGTCATACACACATAATTTTATTCCATGCTATCCATCAGATCTCCTGCTCGGGCTGTGTACGATGTAAGCTAGCTATTGCTACAGCATTGTTCTAACCCGAATTATCAACTTCGTCTGGTCCCCAACCTCTTCCCATTTCCTGCACACATCATCGGATGGGGGCTCCACCATAATCATACGCAATGCAGGTGCAATGTACTTCAAAAACATGCCAATACCCTGAGGGTCGTCGATGGGAGAGTCATAGACATCGAGTACCTCAAGGGCGGATGATGAAAGTGGACCATTCCACTGCTGCCTGCTCCCCTGACTAGATTCAGCATTGCATCCCTCATCCCGCTGCTCCCGCTTTTGCTTGCCTTGGGCCCTTTGATGTTCATCAGAAAACTCCTCGAGCTCTGGCACATGCCTCCCGTCAAAGGCCACACCCAGCCGTTCTAACCGTGAACACCGTCTCACAAACATGCCGATACCGCCTAATGTCGGCAGAAAAACCCCAGGCAAATCGGTCGATGCTCTGGGTATCCATGAAACCTTACCCTCCTCGAACACTCGCAGGTGTGCACTCCACGCGTTTGCAGCCTCTTGCAAGAATCCATCATCGATGGCGATTATACCCAAATAGAGTCGGAGTGTGCGGAGGTTTCGGAGAGCGAGGAGGGGAGCAAGTGTCTGGGAGGGGTAAATGATTAAAGGAGACACGGAGCCCTGTATGTTCCTGAGCGTGAGAGAGATAGTGCGCAGTGGGGATGACGCTGTAGACACGGGAGCGACAGAACTACCCCCACAAGTCTCCTGAACCTGGCGAAAAAATGCCTCGATAACTGTAACCAGGGCTCTTACACAGTATGTGACGGTGATGGTATCAAGGAAGGGGGATGTGATGAGTGAGACGAGAGGTATACATTGATCAAGCAGGGTTGCTGTCACTTTGATGGACTTCAACGCAGGAAATGTCTGTTTATGAGCCACTCTGACGGAACCCTCGGTTTCGATAGAATTGGGACGCAAATAAAGACCCATCTCCTGCAAGTACTCCATCCCAGCAAGACAAGTCAAGCACTCGGCTGAGACATCAATTTGCACGCCTAGTTGCAACTTCCGCAGAAACCTGAATCTTCCTTCCAAAAGCTCCACTGGTAGGGGTAGATTCGACGTTGATGAGGAAGATTCAATCGTAAGGGTTCCTAGCCGTGTTGCCTTGATTCGTATAGCCTCAAGGAGACAGTGAAGTTGCTTGTTTTGCAGAGCTTGGATGGTTAGATTGGTCATCGACTCCAGGTGTTGTCCAGTTGACAAGACATGTGTCAATGAATGTATCATTGGCGCAGCGAACGAAATGACCGAGTAGTCAAGGGATTGGAGAGAGGGAAACAATGCACTGAAATTTGACGGCGTGAGGAGGGTAGTCAGGGCTTGGTCGTCGAGTCTAGGAAGAGAAGACAACCGTAGTCGGCAGATGAACCGAATACGACGGGCATATTTCTTGACAGACATCCAATCCAGTGGTGTGGGGTCTCTTTTGAAAGACTATACAAAGCATGAGTGCAGTCATCAACGTGAAGCAGGGAACATGGGTGAAGAGCACAACTCACGATAGCCTCCCCCTGATGGGTGAACTTCCAGAGATCGGAGGGCAAGCACATGACGATCGGGGTAAGGGAATATTGAGCCTCCCAGAGAACGTTGAGAGCGAGCTCTGAGAGTGCTCTGCACGTCTGCGCAAGCATCGCAAGGTCGTTAGAATTCCTAATGCAAGGATAATCAGTCTGAGTTAGTTCGGAATCTGCGAGAAAGCGGACAATGGAGAGCGCGACTTCAGGAATGAGAAGACAATGATGCATGATGGGTGATAGACACGACGAAGAGTTCTCAACGCAGCGCTAGACGTGAACAAAGAATCGGTGACTAGCTTCGAAATGTGGAACTACTTGTGCCGAGTAGCTGTGATTAGGTTAGCCGGTTGCCAGTTGCCGTTGTGCCGCTCAAAAAAAAAAAAAAAACTATCCTTGTCATGTGACATCTTGTCAGTACAAGTGACTGGTGGCAAGCAGTTGAGTTGTTTATATCCATATTACCGTAGATTGACACTTGGCGCCTCAGGTTGCACGGCGTCAGCCCATTCAGAGCGGAGGAACTTCTACTAGCTTGTGCCGTCGTCATGGCAGAAAATCGTGCCACTCACTCCTCACAAACCCCCCTCGTGCCCTTGAGATCCGGGACCAGAACGTGAATAGCATGACGGGCTTGAGGTGAGGCTCGTTTTGGTTAGGATGACTAGGGGTACTATGCATGAGCTACTGGCACTTAGGTACAGTTGGCAACTTACGCAGTGACCCGACCGGGAGTGACGACTATAGGATGCCCGTGGCTAATGCCACGACGACAACGGATGCAGAGGTGGCCAACGCTGCCACCGCCAGTGACCACTACCACCACCACAGAATTCTCGTAGTAGCGGATCCAAGGCGAAGGACGGGTGGCAATGAGAAACCCGATCTATATATGCACTCTTGCCAACTTCCACTCATTATCTTTTGAAGAAGTTCTTTATTTGGACGACACCGCACTTCCGGGAGTCCTTACCTTGTTTATGACTGGAGGTAAGGTACTGCCGCACCTATTCATTAACCACCACTTATCTTGACTGCGTCCTACATGTCCATTTTGTCTGGCTTGTGTTCACCTTCAGGTTCCATTTTACTAGCCAGTACTTGTACAAGGACTGATGCCGTATGGCTCATTAGTAGACAAGATCACTTAACACACACTGGTTTTGTGAAATGACATCATTATATAGCGGTCTGGACATGTCGAACATTTATGAAAGGCGAAGAGTCTTGCAGTTCCAAGGACTAATTAGCCAATGGTGTGTTCATTCTCTTCAACGTTCTTCTTGCATGAGAGGTTCAACACTTACAACGACCATTCTACTACCACATCTCGACCGGCCAACGTCAATAGGCGCCATGTAGTGGCTATCATGACACTCAGCGGGTGCTCTGTCTCGGACTATCCACATCGGCTCACATGACAAATCGAACCGGTAGTCAGATGCGTTGGTGAGTGACTCATCTATTAGTGGCGCGCAGCAAGATCTGTTCCTAATATTCGACGTTCCTTCTTTCCCGTAGTCCACGATGCCGATTCAGCTTCTCTCCCATATAGACCTCCACGGAAGGCTCGTTGGTGCTCACTAGATGGTCACATTCTAACATTTCGATAACGCTGCACGCATTGTTTCTATTTCTCAACGGACTTAGTGGACGGAATTGGGCTGGGTGCTCGGGTGTCCTAGCGAGAGACACCGTGGAATAAATGATGGTGCTCTAGTCCATCATATCGGAATGCTACACATCACATCATATGTTGGTCTTTCCCGTCTGCTAAATATAACACTGGCCTCATTCAAGGATTCCACCCGTATCTCAGATCCCACCTACTTTGATCTCCAACTACCTCTCCGCGCCGAAAATTTCTTTCTGTCTTTCTGTTGTTTGTCTGTCGCGCTGTCAAACGGGTTTTCAATACATTGTGACTGGAAACACCGGCGGATTATGGATCGAAGGACAACTACGAGAGATACTGTATCACTCCGGCTACGGAGATCCCAGTATCTATTATACGTGATACTGAATGGTAGTCATTCAGCATTCCTGCCTTTTGGCTTAGCAGCTGTGTGCGGCGGTCCAGATGTTACAGATACCCGGTGTTTGAACAAAATATGACATGACTGGGGTTTATGAATCACTTGGACTATAAGACACGCGTGGTACTCGTATGTGCTGAGGGACCGTACGCTGCAAGCTCTGCCGGAAGCTGCAAGTCAGTCTTAGATTTCTCGTACCAGTAAACGGTCCGGCTCGCCCTGCTCTGGACTTTGAGGTATTAAGTACATCATCAATTGACAAGGATGGCAGGTAACCTTGGATTGGTCTCTGCAATTCTCACATCCAATACACTCCCTTTGAGGATGGATCATGGTGAATTTAGCACTATCTGTTGAACCGAGGTGGGCAGCCACTAGGGCGCCAGCAGAGGAGGAACCTCTCAGGCTCTACCAGGTGGTGGAGACGTAGTGAACCACTCTATTTGTCTCTGATTGTCTCTGTATAGTAGTGTGGAAGCTCTATATACAGGAGGTGTGAGATAAGGTTATCTAATCTACTGTATAGCAGTTTCTTATCTAATCTTGCTAAAGCGGCCAATAGGGGTCTTTGCTACAATGGAATCCTACATAAGTGTAGCTAGTGAATGGCAGCTAAATAGTGCCAGTTCAACACTATCGGCGTACCAACCGGGTTCTATAGAATTCGATGAATGCTCTCGGACCAAATGGATGCAGAAAAATCCCGTGTCTGAGCATGGGGTGATTACTATGCGCGCACCGGTTATTGACCGAGCCGATCGCGGTCCGGGCTGTGCGCGCGCTTGTTATTTTTACAATAACGTGCCCTTGATTCACCTTATTCATGTTTCATTCATAAGCATTGTCCTCAACTCCTATCCCTCCTACGATCGTCTCCTCTACTATAGAGCTACTGTATTCTATGCATAGCCACTCATCAAGTATATAAATCCACACGTAGTAAGAGCCTCGTGTACCCCACACTTGGATATCCATTCCTCTCTCTTGACCATCAGCGTTTTCGCCTAATCCTTGAGCTTGTTCTTGACATTATCTAGGTGTGAACCCCTCTCCTACTGACGTGCTTTCCATACTAACGAACACCTGTTTACAAGGTGCATTGCCCCCTTCCACTTATCCTCCTTAAGTCTCGCCTAGTCCGTGCAGAATCGACGCCGACTAGATATTCAAGCGCGTCCCTAGGCTATTCATTCGATCAGGGTATCGCACACCCTTTCCTACATCCCATTCTCGCATTCAGCAACGTTCGGGGTAGTTCCCAGTTGCAACGCGTACCACTCTCCCCGCATTCGGAGTGTTAGTAGAACCTGTGACTCAAGGTCGAAAACATTCAAAGCGATCTCTCCTAGTAGCTTCGTATTGAGCATTGTCTCCGAAGTGAATTCTCGCTCTCATTACTATAAGTTACAAGTATGTCTAGAGCTGCCTCTCGTGCAGGCTCTCATGCTACGGTTCGTGCCGTCGGAGGTCATGGTGTTCCGTTAGAGATTTCTCGAGCATCGCAGTCGACCCCATCGGAGATCGACATCATCCGTGCCCTTGAAAAAGTAGGCGCTGCCATTGCTGCAGCAGAACCCAAACCCAAAGCAAGATCAATCCGTGATCCCTCGCTGACCCCCACCGATAAGGGAAAAGAATGTATCCACAATGACGCGGATGTCAAATTCGTGCAACAAATGGAGACCTGGCTCCATTTCTACAAAACATATGGTCCTCAGTTCGCTGGGCCAGTCCCTATTCCTCCGACAGGCGACGACGCCTTTGTGGCCTCGCGACCCACTTCCCCCCCCTCTTCTTCCATGAGACCTCCGGTCCGATTAGGCAAATCCATTGTTGCCAAACCCGAGTCCTTCGACGGCAACAAGGCCAGGTACACACAATGGATGCGCATGATCAACCTTTACATCCAGGGTTTCGACGAGGAACCTTCGGATAGACAAAAAATCATTATAGCACTATCCTATATGAAAGGTGACAACGCAGCTGGCCGGGCCGCCGATCTCTATTTTACTCAAGGATATCATGAGACCGAGTCGTTCCAGGTCTTCACTGAATACCTGGATCGAATGTTCAAACCCGCGAACCTGTCCCGGAGGGCAAGACTCGTACTGAGGACGTGCACACAAACGTCCAAGGAAACAGTGCATGATCCATTCCTCTCTTGACCATCAGCGCTTCCGCCTGATCCTTGAGTTTGTTCTTGACAATCTTCATGCTGGACCTTTGTCGATTTCCTTTAGAATTTCTCCAATGTTCAGCCTACGCACCAGTTCAAGCGTTGTCTCTTTCCATTCATCGGCGGATGCCGATGGTTCTGATCAGCGTGGTCCCCGCCTCCGATAAATGCGAAGCTTGCTAGCTCTTCTACCTTACGTTGTAATGTAACAGCAGTTATGGAAAGATACAGTGTACTCTTCAATACCATTCAGCCCTGCCATTGGGAACGCGTTTCACGGTGCCCTTCTGGGTGACTTCTCGAAGAAGAGGATCAAAGTCGGCGAACCTTGACATCGAGCAGACAACCGGAACTTCAATGGATATTAAGAGTTGCGCACGCCTTGAGGCTGTATGAATGTTGGTACGAGCTTCCCGTGGATGAAATGAGGGAGAAGGACCAACATGCTTTACACCTCTTGCGGTGCGTTTTTTTTTGCGCAAACGCAAGATCGTTCTCGCAACGGGTGTTATGCCTACTCGTACCATTGTACTGGACTCTTCAGGGACAACACGATAGTGCCTGTTCACACCTCAGTGATCTCCTCCATGTAAGTTCCTCGATCCTGTCTTCGGCGTCAAAGAACGCGGTAGCAACACTTATGTGACCCCCAATACTGCAATATTCCCCACGTCCAGGTCCTGGGATTGCGTGTTAACTGATTGAACTCATTCGATGAACGGAAAATCTCTTGATTTGCGTGCCAGTCAGCAGAATTCCGATGCCTGTAACGTAATCCGCGTAAACCCTGTCGAGGTCATGAGTCCTACTCGTTCATTCCAGGTGATTGCACACCTAACTGTGTCCAAACAGACCTGCACCCACCTACACCATACCCCATAACCATCTCTCCTCCGACTCGACTCTCCTAGGTCTGTCTCGTCATCATTTTCTACTTACCACTTGCTGTCGTCCAGCACACGTCATCACCCTTGAGTCTATGGTTAGTGACACCACAATGGATACGTAAATATATTATTGCAGGTTAAAGACCAAGCGAACCTAGAGCGTAGAGACAGTGAGTCTTAGGTACATCATTGTGTGTGGTAACGACAGTAAGTATTGGTGTGGCTTACCTCCAGTCGTGTATTAGTGGACTGGAGGAAAGGTGCAGCGCGGTGCTGTTCTAGGTAAGCGAGTGGTGTCCGTAAATGGTAATCTAATGAATGTAGGTAGTAGTGTATAAGTATGTGCATTATAGTACGGGCTGTTCTCCAACATTGCATGGATCCAATATCCATCCCTCGCACGTGGCCAGTAGCCCCTGGACTCAGCGACGTCAACAGCATATTGCGTATCCAGTTTCGAGTGGTTTTTCCAAGTCATGAGGATCGGAAAATTCAGAAGTGAAACCTCATAGAGCCCCATGCAAACAAGAAGGAGGAAAAAAAACACGCACACGAAACGGTGTAAGGATTATGAGGAAAGGCGGAGGAGGAATTAGAATGTGGCGCGACAAAGTAGATTGAATCTCACTTGGTATGTAAGTCGATTCAATACAATCGTTCATCGACATTGGAGGATTGAGCTGGATGATCATGCCAGTGCATGGGTTATGATCAAATAGCGGTGGGGTGACCAGACGGGTTGCGAGCGCACTCACCGATATGTATTTTTGCCGTTTCAAGTCGAATACGCACCAGTACGAAGTGTGACGACCCTCCGTGATGCGGGCCAAAACCATTGGTCTGCGTACCTCATATCAGCGGCAATAGTGATTGGCCATTGGGGAAGTGACCATGTTTCATGTCAACGCTCCTTGGAAATGATGCCGCACAAATCTATTACTCCGAGACGCATGGTCAACCGGGATAAATAGCAAGGTGCTGATTTCCACGTCAATCAAATAATGTAACGGATGTCGAACGTGAAACAGCGACGAGATCGCGAGAAATGTCACCCCTGTGTGGTGCAAGTGCTCTCTGTTGAAGGGCCAAAGAGGGTTCAAGTTGTAACCGGTTGAGCCCTGGAATATGTTGCGGCGTCGTCAAGGGCCTTTCGGATAAGTGCGACTCCAACTCACAGTCGAGCATACTGACAAAGCCTCTTCCATCGAGTTGTAATAGCATGTATAGTACGTCCTTCGTCCATACTTGTCATTGATACCTTGAGCTGTTATTACCTCCTACCATCCGCATCTCTACGTCCTCTTCTGCGGTGCCAAGTCCTGCTAAGTGCGTGAACCCGATTGATGACACAGTCAGGTCTCCAGAAGAGCTCCCTAAACCAAATCCACTATCGATCCCTAAGTCCGGCCCAAGGAGGTTGCGTACGTGCATCTCTCGTACATTCATGATGAACCGAGGGGAGAGTGTGAACATCAAAATGACGGAGATTACGCTCATAATAGTCCCTGGCACTTCCTGGCCAAAATCTATGATATAGAGCAAATGACTAAGGTATTGTAGGTCGGCAAGATCAGTTTTGTGGTTTACATTTGAACGAGACAGCAGTGTGAAAGAGGACACGGGAAGAAACGTACATAATGAAGTAAAGGACGCCCTCCTTGACGAGCAGGTTGAGGTAGTGGTTGACTTGCCATTGCTTGACTGCCTTATATGTTTGAAACGATTCCACACATAAGCGGGAAACGGCAAGAACAAGCAAGAGGGCAGCGAGAATAAGCCGAGGAATAAGCTTATAGTCACCAAGCTTGGATGTGGTGGTATATGTTGGACTGCAAAACGACATATTAAGCACTTGGGGGTTATCCACTGCAGGGAGGGGGAAGTGAGAGTAGTTTTACCCAAAAATACTAGCGGATGCATACTTGACAAGTACGTGTTAGGATTGTTGTAGAATTGCCCCGAGACAGCGTAAATGATAATAGTGGCCACATAACACACAAGGAGCACGCCCAGGACGACCCTGGATCGGTTGTACATTGCGTACACACGCAGGATCATCACAACTGGTCGACATGAACCCAGTTTGTCATCGAAGTAATACATAAATCATAAGACCACTCACTATCGGCAGCAGCAAGGAATATAATGAATATCCAAACGGATGCAATGAGAAGTGTCGTACCTTTATTCGACGGGTTGGTTTTAATGTATTAGATAGCTGACAGGAACTGCTTACACCTATCCAGGTGATGTTAATGACCGAACATGAAGTGGGTGCAGTAAAAAGACCTACGTCTATTTGACAGTGTACTTACATCAGACAAGAAGTGTAATATGATGCAAGAAAAACACTCACCGAGGTGGGGCCAGGTATGAAAGTGCCCCCGTCTTTAAAAGCATTGTAAGCAAATTCCTGCCAGAAACCCGGCGTGCCACATACAGAATCCCTCGATCCTGTGTACTAGAATATAGGCATCCGACATGCACATAAGCCAGGATGACTCACAAGGCGGAAGTAAGTCCCAGATAGCGAACCTTCCAAGTGTGTCAGAGTCGGTTTGCATTTAAAGTAGTGAAGACGTGCGAGAATGAACATTGCGGAGACAAAAGTCCATGACCTGTTCTGTGAAAATGTAATTAGAATCAATGGTCGCGTGCATCACCAAGGCTCGCCAACCCAGACATAGTCTATCTGAGAAAGGATCAACAAGACATTCAACTCATGAAAACAAGCAGTATGAAAGCACCTCTTTCGGAAAGGTGATGACTGAAAGCATGTTGGGGTTTGAGTTTGAAAGGTGGTGGTCAAAACATATTGCTCACTATAATCGTATGTGATGGCGCTGGCGATCACGACTGCAACGTCGATGAGAGACCGAGTAGCCTCGATGGTGAGCATACGTACTGGAAATGTAGTCACTGAACTGCAACGATTCTACGGTGGCTTGCAAGTCAGAGGACATGGTCTTGGAACAGAAGCTCAAACGAACAGCCGGATGGTGAAAGGTAAATCTTGACAAACCCGAGGAGCAGCGGCTTAAATATGTCAATGCCTGACATTCCGTGTGACGGCATGGCAATCTGTAAACCAAGGAACAAGGGGGTAGGGACCGAGAAATTCGATGATAGATCACATCATTGGCAGCCAAGCGTTTTATAGCACTGCCCAGCGCTGCACACAAGCTCGACTACCTGCAGGGTGAATGCATGTAGCCGTGGACAACCGCGGAACCATGAACAACGTTCCCATCGCTAGGGCAAGGCTGTAGTAGTGATGAGCATGATTGGATGCTCCATCTTGTATATGCTAAACAATCTCCGTTCATTGTGAAAGCAAAGCTTTCAAAATGCCCCGAAGTTTGAAATATTACCATGATGAGGCTGTGGGAGAAAGTCTTCTGATTGGCTGAGAAGTCATTACTCACTAAATGGTCATATTTCGGGAAGATGATCAGGCCACAGTTCATGCGTACCGTTGGCCTGATCGTTTCCATGATAGATTTGTGAGTTGGACCCTGTAACTACTTCATTGTGGAGTCACCACTGCGCGAATTGAAAGTGTACTTTGTACGTAATCACGCGGCCACTACGACAACGTGGTACGCAGAGTCGCTCATATCATCATTTTAGGTGGATTGATCGATGCGACGTCTCGCTCTTCCCGCTTCGTAGTCTAGTGTGCCAGAACGTCACTGTTACATGGCACTACGCCTTCACTGCCGGGTGCACAGTCATCTGCATCTCCTCGCCGCCCCGCTCTTTGGCCGAAACAGTATGTACCTGCTCAGATTCATTAATTGCGGCGCTTTCCGTACAGAAGCCGTTCACAGGATTCACATTTGACTGCTTCAGAGCTCTGGGTCAACCTTCTACCACTGAGATGCGCTGGCGCAATCTGCATGCGACCAGGTGGGGGGGATCATCCCCCTTCATCCCTATTTGGGAGGATATCGGATCTCTCGCTCTCTAGATGTGCGGCATCACGCACCCTTTACTTCCGAACTCATCGCTCTGCTGGGTATAGTGTATCCGTCCTTGTGTATAGTGCGTCCGACTCAAGACATCTTGACAGCTCGCAATTAACACTGTCTAACAACCCGGCTATTAGCACTATCCTTTCCACGCAGAGAAGGAACATGTGTAAGAATCTGGCTGTCTGGCAGTCGGTGTTCTTGTGTGAACCAGCCAAACTTCTGCCGGACCCTGAGGCATATGGCATGAAACGTCGGAGTCAATCCGCCTGATCATAGCGGACAAGTTACTAACCACAATCACTACCAATTCATGGCGGTTCCCAACATGTCGAACTCAAGCTGCGCTCCAAGGGGCGGAGGAGGGAAATCACCGACCATGGTGTCTGCCTGACGACTTATTACACGGCAACTAATTCCGCATCAGATCCAAGTGTTCTAGTACCTGCTGGTTTCAGTCGCTTTTGCTTGGCTCTGTCCGTCTGTCGGAGGGCCAAATCAGATCGACATGTCAGGCGGTCGCCTGTTGATGTGCCCCGTTCGAGTGCTCTAGGTCTTGTCCCCACATCACGTCAAGTTCCGTCATCTTCGCCCTCTCACCAACACCCCAGCACTCGTTCTAACAGTCTGCTGTCGTTCCATCCGTCAGCGTTCCACGCCAGATCCCCTCACCTTCAAATCGTGTACGGGCTGCCTCAACCAGGTGAAACGGTTCGTGCCTTCACCATCAGGTGTTACATCGATGGGATGGAGTAGAGGGTCCTGCTTCTGACCTCCATGTGTACGAAACGTATCGTGGGTTGTTATATACGGTGGTAAGGTCGATGAACGAGCCGGAAAACGGGCACATGTGTGTCTGTTTCTTGATGGAGAAAGTAGCAACATAGGGATAACTCGCACCACGAGTAAGTGTCACAGCGGCGGTGGGTGCACGTCTTTGTAGAGGAGGCCTCACGTCTATCCCACAGTTGTTTATTTTTCAGAATCCGACATATCCTGCCTACCAATCATACACGGAAGACGAAAAGTGACAAGGCCCACTAGTGACCAGTGCCAGCACCCATCTCACCCCCTTATTCCTCAGATTCGCTTCGCAAATCCGGAGCCGAGCTCCCATGCTCCCAATTCATGTGCCCGGGCAATGCCGAACTTCCAAACTTCATTTGTGCATCCACGTATGCCATGGTCGGCATTTTTTTCCGTTGCTGTTGCACGAGCTCTCCAAGGGCGGTCAAGACCCCGGGTCGGTTGGAAAGGAATGGATATATGGTCGCATCGAGTCCGGCAGCGTAGATACGCAGGCAACAGTCGTCCCTGTCGCTGTCGTTGTACGTTACTTCCAACTTGGAATGTTGCCCGAGGTCTGCCAAAATAACAATGTAAGGGATCGCGTTGCCAGGCGCACGGGGATCAATGGTGGAGTCTTTGCGCGTGATCTTGGATAGATGGTCCCTGGAACTTGGGTATTTCCGAGCTTCGTGGTGGATAAATATCTGTGATGCCCTTTGTTTATTCGGCACGGCGGTGGCGTTGGATTCTTTGAAGTAGATCGGGATCATTTGGTCCACGAGAGGTTGGCTGGAGCAACATTGAACTGCAGTCGTTCGCTGCCAGAGACGCGCCGTCCAGTCGCATAGCCTGTGAGTGGTCGAACTGAGTTCGAGGCAAGAGTACAAAAATGGGACGCACTCGAGAACATCATCGTCTCCAGATCCAGCAATGGTATCCGTCATAGAGATCCAGTGTGAAAAGTTCAAGAACGCGTCTTGGAAGTGTCCACGAATAAGGGATCCTTGGGCTTTATCCCAGATCTGTTCTCCAAAGATGAATTCAAGCCAGCCAATAACGGGAATCATCTGGCAATCCGTTACTTTTGCATCGCGCAGATTACCATCCAATATTTTCGTAACTATCTCACTGGACTCGTGGAGGTGATTACGGATGTACAAATCCTTGGCGAGAAGCCAGAGCAACCGACTGGTGAGTTCGCCGCGTTGACCCGAGTCGACCAAATCACTGCATACACTCTTTGTCAAGGTCATCAAAGCGCTTTCCAAATTGTGGGGGTCATTGTGTAGATGATGTGCTGCCACGCACGACAACAACGGTTCACATGGATAAGCCGTGAACTTCCAGCAGCGACTCATGGGGACCTCATGGCAAATACGAAGATGGTTGGCTATCCCATCTTCCATATGCGTGATGGAATAGGGGTGTCCCGGTTTGATGTTCACTTCAAACCGCTGGCCTAGCACTGCAAGGATGTGTCCAGTTTCTTCTGGGTCAAAGGATTTCCCCCCACATATCTTAAAGGACGCAGTCGTGATTACTGTGGATTGCGCCGCAGGCACGCTCAAGAGCGAATCCCACCTGCCATTCGACGAAGATGGTCAGACCAGTAAGCAAGGA
This sequence comes from Singerocomus inundabilis, assembly GCA_038089075.1. Lineage (NCBI taxonomy): Eukaryota > Fungi > Basidiomycota > Agaricomycetes > Boletales > Boletaceae > Singerocomus > Singerocomus inundabilis. Next base: position 26,223 of record JBBPKD010000181.1, read on the forward strand.
CGATGAAGGAGACATTACAAGAGACGCCCATGACTTGCGATGTGCCAAAGCTTGGAAATATCGTCGACAGAAACACCGCCAAAGTTGACAGCGTTCTGACTCCATCCAAATTGGACGTAAGGTGAAAACAATCTGTCGCCAGGCCACGCCATACGAGCTGAGTTGCCTAGTAATATATTGGTAGAGGCTCACTGAAACAAAGGTTTCACGCTTACTGTACTTGTACTTTGGAGGTTCGTAATCAGCGATCCCCGAGGCTGTTGAAGCGAGTACGACCCAAATGGTATCATCACTTCCATGGTATTGGTTTGCTAGTTCGTAGACGACGTCGATCGGGCGATATAGGCCCCGCTCTGTGGCGAGGCTCTGTGCTTCGTCGATCGCAATCACCATCAAAGGCTCGTTCGAACGCTCGGGGAAGATCCTCCACAGGCACTGCCGTATCCCCTGATACGCATCCATAATATTGAAAAAGCGAGCGTTGGGATCTATTAATCGGGCGTGAAGCTGGCAAAATTGTCAAACAGAGGCTGACCCAAGAGGAAGAATGCACACCATCAGGTATTTTGCAGTGACTTTGGCGAAGAATTCGTCTCTTGCAGTGAACTTAGGCGGATAACTTACGTTACACATCTGTTCGACCCAATGCTTGATGTCTGCTCTGCCATGGTCTGTGGGGGGAAATGTGGCAAGCTGCTCCTCCAGCGTCACGAAAAGAGCGGTCAAGAAAGCATAGTAGATATTTGAGTATTCCTTCCTCGTTCCTGGAAAGTCGGTTAAGATTGCTGAGGGGACGTTATCTCGTGCAGGGAAACCGGCAAAGTCATGCCGTTCGCGCAAGTTCATGTAAAGTACTATGACACCCTTTTTGTGCAACTGAAGGCTGAATCAGCCACAGCAAGTGCGTGTGTACGTGTATCGACCTACTTCGAGAAGTAGCCTCGATTTTCCAGTTCCCGAACTCTGAACCACGGGACAGATCTTGGCAATGTAGCGGGGATCATACGAGAATAGTTTCTTGCAGTGGGTCAGGTGTTGGTAGAGGGCATCAACTGCGATACCCTGGTATTCCAGCTCAAAACACTTTGACAAGGTGTGATGTACATCTGGACGAGGGTGGCAGGCTTGGATAGATGAGAGGAAGAGGGGGAACCTACCTGGGAGTACAGGATCAGCGTAGTTTGGGGTGGTTTTGAGTCCTTGCAAGATAGCTGAACGATCGGCCGGGAGGTCCATGAGCGAGAACAACAGAATGCAAAGAAACAACACGCACCAAGGCATCGGATCTCGCGGAACGATTTGCGGGTCCAAGCATCTCTCAACATGTCCTGTAACTCGTGATACGTAGTGAGGAGTGTGCAGGCTGCGCTGAGACTCATGTATGTGGGGTTCAAATACTCGGCGGAATGATTAACGATACACGCCAAGAGGGTGGCATACATTAATCTCGGACGTACGCGGTCCTCCATCCCATCTTCTGCCATGTCCTGTGCCACAGCTGCATCGAGGGTACAATGAAGGGCATCGCCGAAAGGATCTGGAATGGATCCAAGGGGCATTTTCGGGTTTAGGTTGCAGCGACCTCTTTTATAATGTGATATCGTTCGCACTCCGACGGCACGCCTATCCAATGTACTTTAGCGGAAATTCCTTAAAGTTGCAAGTATGCGTTATGTTTCACGCATGAGCCAATCAGATTGCAGACAAATCAAGCGCCAGCCGTTCGGCGCCTGCGGTTACAGCCGTCAAAATGAATCTCCGCCTAAAATTATGAAGAGTATAGTCTACTCGTTGGTTGTGGTGGGCTGTGACGAGCAACCGAATATTTCACAACTGACGAAGAAGCCGACGTCCCAACGTTCCCCGTTGGCTTTTTCTCCCACTTTCTCAATTATTGGTGTCTCCTATTAGCATGCTCAGGTTCGTCTCGCGGCCGACTTCCACGGGACGACTCGGAAAGGTTGCTTGCTACGGTTCATCGCCAAAAGGTATCGTATGATTATATGTTGGTATAGTTTCATTGCTCAAGGCATGGCGTGAAAATAGGTTGCAGGTCAATAGCATCAACGTCTGCGCGCCGGCAGGATATCACGTTAACAGTAGATGGCAAGGAAGTTACCGTCCCACAAGGTTGGTTTCAGCAAGTAGACGTCTCTCAGATCTTGGATTGAGGTGTAAACAGGTTCTGCTTTGATTCAAGCGTGTGAAGCGGCTGGCGCCGTCATTCCCCGGTAAGTTCCTCTCCCGCATTCGATGACTATCGCGTCTAAATCCGTTCAAGATTTTGCTACCATGATAGGTCAGTATTCCATTCGTCCTTGAATTATTTTTCGGACTCACGTATCTTGCTTAGGCTCGCGATTGCTGGTAACTGTCGGTAAGCTGAATCCTGCCATGGACCGAACATTCCAACTGACATGGATGGTTGTAGTATGTGTTTAGTGGAGGTTGAGCGATCTCCAAAACCAGTCGCGTCATGGTGAGTATATAATCGCGTCCGATATGATCCTTGCGCTTGACACGATGTAGTGCCATGCCTGCCATGCCTGGTGCCAAAGTTTTCACAAACACACCACTTGTTCACGAAGCTCGGTGAGTCATGCGAGGGACACGCACTTTATGGTTTTCATATTTTGCCAGGGAGGGTGTCATGGAGTTCCTTTTGGCCAACCACCCATTAGATTGCCCGATTTGTGACCAAGGCGGTGAATGTGACCTGCAAGACCAATCGATGCGCTATGGTTCTGATCGTACGCGTTTCCACGAAATTACTGGAAAACGTGCAGTGGAGAACAAGGATCTCGGACCCCTGGTAAAGACGTCCATGAACCGCTGTATTCAATGTACGCGTTGCGTCCGTTTCGCGAACGAGGTGGCGGGTGTCGAGGAGTTGGGTACGACTGGGCGTGGAAACGACATGCAGATCGGCATGTACGTCGAGAAAATGATGGATTCGGAGCTCTCTGGCAACATTGTCGACCTCTGCCCTGTTGGTGCCTTGACGAGCAAACCATACGCCTTCCATGCCCGTCCATGGGAGCTCAAGAACACAGAGTCTATAGACGTGCTGGATGCTGTTGGCTCGAACATTCGTGTTGATTCTCGGGGGGTGCAAGTCATGCGGATACAACCGCGCACCAACGACGATGTGAACGAGGAATGGATCAGTGACAAGACTCGTTATGCATATGATGGGCTCAAGTTCCAACGCTTGACGACACCTTTGGTCAAGGAGGGCGACCGGTTTGTCCCAGCCACCTGGGAAGAGGCACTACAGAGGATTGCAGATGGTCTGACGGCCTCTGGTGCCAAGGACGATGAAATTCAGGCTGTGGCCGGCCATTTGGCAGATACGGAGTCCCTTGTTGCACTGAAAGACTTGGTTAACCGCTTGGGCTCTGACAATCTGACCCTCGATCAAGTCAATGGCAATGTACCACCCCCGCACGGTGTCGATGTCCGGTCAAATTATCTGTTCAATAGCACAATTCCGGGTGTGGAAAGTGCTGATGTTATTCTCCTCGTTGGTACCAACCCTCGCCATGAAGCGGCTGTTCTAAATTCGCGGATCAGAAAGAGCTGGCTACATACGGGTCTCGAGGTTGGTCTGATTGGCGAGCCTGCGGATTTGGCGTATGGCTATGACTATCTCGGTTCGGACGCGAAAGCACTTGCTGAGTTTATTGCTGGCAAAGGTGCATTTGCGGAGAAATTCAAGGCCGCAAAGAGACCATTGATCATTGTCGGCAGTGGCGTCTCTGAGCACGTTGATGGTGCTGCTGTGTACAACGTGCTGGCTCAATTCGTGGAGAAGAACAAGAGTACTCTTATCACTCCTGAATGGAACGGGTTCTCAACTCTTCACCGGGTGAGTCACATGAGATGATTGGGTGTCATGTCTTGATTCGAGTTGAACGTGTGTGATATAGATTGCATCTAGACCTGCCGCATATGATATTGGTTTCGTACCCTCGAAGAAGGCCAAGACGACGAAACCCAAGTTTGTCTATCTTTTGAACGCGGACGAGGTGGACCCTAAATCGATTCCTCGCGACGCGTTTGTTGTGTACCAAGGTCACCACGGTGACTTGGGTGCGTCGCTTGCAGACGTGTGCTTGCCTGCTGCGGCATACACGGAGAAATCTGTGACGTGGGTGAACACGGAGGGACGGTCGCAACTTGGACGTGCCGCGGTGCCTCCACCGGGTGCCTCGAGAGAGGACTGGAAGATCATTCGGTACGTGTTTGGGTGTCGAGCGCGTCCCTGGTACGTGTTGACCATGGCTGCCCATTTCACAGTGCACTCTCTGAAATCATTGGCACGCCATTGCCGTACGACGACGTACTGAGTCTGAGGGACCGTCTATGGGACATCTCGCCTACGTTGGTACGGTACGACAGGACGGAACGGACATCGGTCGCGTTTGCGCTCGCGGGTCTCAAGACGCTCGCGGCGGCCACTGCGGATGCCAAGTGGACGAGCACGGGCACGGGCACGGCGTTCAAGAAGCCCATTGGCAACTTTTACCAGACGGACCCCATCTCGCGCGCGTGCGTATACTTTTTCTTTTTGGGTCTGTCGGGCATCACTCATGAACGGGTTAGGTCTGTGACGATGGCACAGTGTACGCGCGCGTTTGTCAAGGGTGAAAAGGATGGCTTTGGGGAGGGATACGCGTCCGAGGCGGCGTCGTATGCGTGATGGGGGGGAGGGGGTGTGTCTATAACGTGTCAGCCAAAGACCAGAAGATAATATATCCTATAGTGGCCTGATCGAACCGAACCCATCCTGGGAGAATCGAAGATCAGAACGGAACGGAGGACACCCTGTTGGAAGCAGCGGCGATTAAAAAAAAGGATTCCTGTTGACGACGAGACAAGCACCACGATATCCTCTCCTGTCCGCGATCATGTGTTGATGATACGCCATGTTACCCACGCGCATAAAAGGATACTCAAGAGGAGGCCGCGATCCGTCGGCAGGAGTGAGAAAAAAAAAGGGGGGGAGTAGGGTCGTGGCGCCGGTGCGTGGACTCGGACGGACGGCGCAGCGGGCCAGGGATGTTCCCTTTGAGCTTGCGAGCCGGTCATGCGCACTACTTCCAGCAAAAATGCAACGACATGGTCAATTACGTCAAGTGTGAGGTAAAGGAGGGTAGACAACTCCAGCTACATTACATTAGGTATTCAAACGGAAAAAGAAGTGAAAAAAATCCAAGACGTCGTTCGTTTGAGATACACAGCAGCCCGACCCAACCTAATTTGCTTCTGGTGGCCGAATACACCATCCGTAGCAAATTAGAGAGAGAAAGACGAACAGAATCATGACGTCACAAGACGTCCCCGTGCCCCGTCATGTGCGTATAAACCCAAAAGGGAAAAAGAAAGACATGGTAAAAAAAATGGATGGGATTTCTTGACCAATTCGTAACAATCATCTGTCGACACAAAGGACCCCACAAGAATGAGGGATGGACGCTCACGCCAATCATACGCTCGACTTTTCAATTCCCGCCTTTTCCCTTGCATATTCCTCCGAAAATGTTATTTTGGGTACCCACCCTGCAGACGTGCGTGGTGTCGTCTCCTCAAGCATCTGGTCTACTTGCTCGAGTGTGAGACCCTTGGTCTCGGGCACCAGGAAGTAAGCATATACAAAGGCGCAAGTGCACAGCGAGCCCTGTATCATGTCAGGGCAGACACGCACGTCGGTCAATCATGCAGAGGACGAGAAAGGCAAGAAAAGACGCACCCAGATAAAGAACACGTCCGAGCGAAGGTTGCCTTCATCTTGGTTGACCATGTAGGGCGTGATGACAGTAATGATGGTATTCCACAACCAGTTGGATGCTGTCGACAGAGCAACACCACGGGAACGGATAGGGAGGGGGAAGATCTCGCCTGTTTGTGCACATGCAACGCATGAGAATATTAGCCTCACATCAAATGAATACAGAAAATGGAAATGGAAAGGAGTCGACGGGCAATGAGGCAGGAATAATCACACGCAACACTCACCAATCACGACCCAAGCACCAGGACCCCACGTAGAGGCAAAG